>QUWJ01001103.1:0-20899 GCA_003430845.1 Xanthoceras sorbifolium | reverse complement strand
ACTTGATTTAATTATATTTTTGTAATATAAATGATATGATTTCTTTTGTTTTTAATTTATATAATTTGACACGGAATATAATCATAATACAAAAAACATAATTTATATCTTCTAATGCAGGGGCTGGGGCAGTATATATATGCTCACTTAGGGGCTCAAACCCCATTGAAAAAGTTAGACTTTATCCCAGCACTGAACCTAAAAATTATGTTCAACAAGCCCCTTGATAATTAAAGTTTTGAGCAATAAATATTTTGGTCTCATCGATTGAGTCACATTCTTTTTAGTGGGTTCGATTAACTTATAATTATTTAACTTAAATCTAAATTTTAAGATCAAATTATTCATATTGTTAAGATTAGGGGTAATTGCAATAACTCCCTGTGTATATAGGTATAATTGCACAAAAATCTGAGAATAATTGATAATAATAACTCCCCTTTGACCGGTTGATTAACCGTTGACCACAGTTAGTCACTAACAGTCAAAGGGATAAAATTGTCTTTTAGAAAATTTTAAAAAAAATCTGAAAAAAGAAGAAGAAGAAGAGGAGGAAGAAGAAAGAAGAGGAAGAGAAAATAAAAAAAAATTTGGAAAAAAGAAGAAGAAGAAGAATAAAAAAAATCTGGAAAAGAAGAAGAAGAGGAGAAGAAGAAGAAAATAAAAAAAAATCTGAAAAAAAGGAAGAAAAGAAGAAGAAGAAGAAGAAGAAGAAGAAGAAGAAAGAAGAAGAAGAGGAAGAAGAAAAATAAAAAAATCTGGAAAAAAAGAAGAAGACAAAGAAGAAGAAGAAAAATAAAAAAAATGAAGAAAAAAAGAAGAAAGAAGAAAAAAATTTGGAAGAAGAAGAAGAAGAATAAGAAGATGGAGAAAAGGAAAAAAAATGATGAAGAAAAAAACTAAAAAAAGAAAAAAAAAATTCGAAGAAAAGAAGATCTGGTGAATGGTGATGAACAAAAAAAATTTGAAAAAAAAAATTGATTTTTTTTTTTTTTTTTGCAATGGATCAGATCCATTGGATGAAGATATTTTTATCTCATCTAATGATCTGGTCCATTTTTTTAATTTTTTTTAAAATTTTTTTTTAAAAAAAAAAACGATTTTACCCCTTTGACCGTTAGTGACTAACTGTAGTCAACGTTAGTCAAACCTGCATCAAATGGGAGTTATTATTATTATCTAGTACTTATCATATTTTTATGCAATTATACCTATATACACGTAAATTATTGCAATTACCCCTTAAGATTATGATAGATATATCCTTCAAGTTTGTAAAAATAATTTTTTTCCAAAAAAAAACATTTGTAAAGATGATTTGACATTGTTGTAACCCTTAAATTAGAGCAGAAGGTTGTTGAATATTATAGGCTGGATTTTATCATTTTAACCATTAATAAAAAATAAAAATGTCACCTATACCCCTTGCTATTTTTTATTTTTTAAAACATGTCACTTTCTAAATTTTATTGTTTATTTTTTTAAAAAAAAAAAGGGAAAAGATACAAACTAAGAATGGATATCTGCCAATAGAGTTTGATCAAGCCAAACAGGCGCATCCTCAAGCCAAATAGAAACATCAACAATAGAGAAACTATGTCTAACTAACAAATGCGCAACACAGTTAGCGCCCCTATAAACATAAGAAAAAACATCAACATGAGAACACAACGACCAAATATCCACATAATCAAAACCAATTTCATATCGAAGAGGGTGATTAATGAGAAAGGCAATTAATCACATTCAAGGCATTCCGATTCCACTAACAAACGAGTGAATCCAGATTCAATAGCTAAATGCAACCATTAAGAATAGCAACACTTCAGCTACGTCAATCGAAACTGAACCAGATAACTTACGAGAGAACCTGCCATAAAAAGACAATGACAATCACGATCAACAGCACCTAATCCAATTAAAACATTTTATTGTTTATTAAAATGCACTGTTTTTTAATTGTTAGGGTTTCATGTGTTTAGTTTATTTTTAAATTATTGTTTATTAAAATACTACTATTTTTAATTTAATAAAAAGAATCTTTTAAATATAAGAAAATTATACCGAAATTATTAAACTTCAATTAGGGTATAATGGTCCCATCCCTAATTAGAAGACATTTTTAATTTTTTTAAGGGCACAATTACAAGATTAATAATCTCTTAGACCTACCGAGATCAATCACTAAACGCACGGTCCGAATATCTACTCTCATAATGGGAGACATCTACTCTCACAATAAAGGGAGAAAACTACTCAACATGCTAATAAATGTGATGGTGGGAATTGAGCTATTACCACTGAAGTGGGAGGAGGTGCACTAACTACTTGAACTATAAGTGGATGTACGATTTTTAATTTTTTTATTAAACAAGCTTTTTAACTTTTCCGATTATAAAAGCTCTTTTAAATCCTAATTTCTATGTATCCATCAACTATAGCTTTAGCTGTGAGTTTCTTAATCAAATTTAAACAACTGATTAGAAATTTAGATATGTTTAATATGACTTTAGAATTTTAACATAACTAATACAAAAGTTCCAAACAATGTATAAATTGTTGTTTTTTTTTGTTTAGGAGAAAACAAGAGGGATTAACCTGGAAAATCAGACAACAAACTCTGATTCAGCCATGGAGGAGCATCCTCCAACCAAATAACAATATCATAAATGGAAAAACTATGCCTTAGCAACAAATGTGCGATACAATTCGCACTTCTAAGAACCAAAAGAAAAATAACATCAACATTAGAGCTTAAAGCAAGGATATTTGAAATAATCAGACCAACTTCTAAAAGTGGCGAAGCTTGAGATTAATAAACTTGATGACGTTCAAAGCATCTAATTCCACAAGTAAAACGATTAAAAACCTGACTCTATAGCCAAGTGTAAATAAGTTGAATGTAACAACTAAAAAAATCTCTAGTATGCGGGCCCGGGGGGTGTATGTCTACATACACGTGTATATAATTTGTGCCCTTTTCTCTACACTCCATATCATTCAAAAATCTAGTTAAATAGAACCATAATACATAAATTACACATTATCATATCATATCAGCAATAAGCTAAGGCTACAGAGGGTTTTGCTAAGCACTTGGTCTTTCTTTTCAATGTCTTTCATTACAGGAGATAGACATGGACATTAAGAAAATGTTCAAGATAACACAAAGATCAATCTTTTCTCATGTCCTTTTATGATAAGTGATTTATTTGATGATGACAAACAAATCTAGGGGGCCACAACCCACAATGATATTGCAGTATTCTGTTTTACCAAGTTGTGGTTATAGAAGCTTTTTCATTAGGCTTAAAGCTTCAAGTTCTGGTCATGTACCTATTGACTCTTTACTGTCTCTGTGCAAGCTAACTTTCATTGCGATGGAGAATCCGTTCCCTGCCTGGGACAAAGGATGGGAGAACAACAGCAGGGCTAATATGCAATATTGAGAGGAACAGAAGGCAGGTTAAATGGTCCATCGATCATGCTACATCTTTGCTTGAAGGAGCATAAAATGTTAATCCAACAATATACCTATGTAATCTTATTAGGGGGTTTCACAGACCTATATCAGAAAAGAACACGACAGAGCCGGGCACAACCCACCAGCCTACAATATGCTGGAACCTGGTTGATCATCATGAACTCACCCTCCGAGTTTGACTATGCAGAGCTGATATGTATGCAAAAATGCAACAGAACATAAGTAATCCTAGCAAACTCTAAGAGTTTCTCCATAAAAAGTAATGCTAGATGACCGCTGGACAAATTTGAAATCGAAGAATATAATAAAAATCATAGAGATAGGACCATGTTTTTGTTACTAACTCTCAATCTGAAAGTTAGACAACAATGTGAGTTGTTGCAAATAGAACAGGAAACAATAAGCTCTTTTCTCTGTTGTTGCCCTCTGGCTTTGTTTCACAGCCTTATTATCACGGAAACACAGCATGGGCTAAAGTGGATTTGGCTACTTTGTTCTACTTTTATTGAAATTATGCTTCTCTATAATTGCATAACGTATAACACTTTATGTATTGGAGATATATATATATATATATATATATATATATATATATATATATATATATATATGAGCATCTCAGCCAAAGAATTTCGATGAGCTTCAAAGTAGTTTCTAAAGGAGGAGGCTTTTGGAGGTGACATGCCTATGAATCTAATATAATGTGTACAACGAATTGCTTGAAGAATCAGAGAAATATCATTGATTTTGACTAAACTATTCTATGTTTTTATGGCTTTGTTTGTAAATGGATGAATTAGAAAATGCTAGAACATCAACCAGTGTGATTAATTCAACACAAAATCCACTTCAAAATTCCTGTCTTACAAAATTATAAACAGGTCATATCTTTATTCTTTACAATTGATTAAAATGCAATATCAGAAGCTTCTTGCTTATGAGTGCCAAAACCCAGAAATCTTGTGGTTATAAAAGGCATTCAACAGCATTTGTCAACATGAATCAAAGTGAGCAAACGATATTATCAAAGACATAAAAATAGAACAAGATTAAAAGAGGGAGTAGAGACCCCAGTTAAAGAAAAAAAAATTTGGACCATTTCTCGATTTGTGCGTGTCATCCTTGCGCAGGGGCCATGCTAATCTTCTCTGTATCGTTCCAATTTTATCGGATGTCTCCTAAGAGACGTTAAGATGATGCAGCGTGTTTTCTTATAAATACCTTGTACTGTTATAACTGGACGATGTGGGATCTGGTTCTCTCCTGGCTAGAAACATTAGAAAGTAACTAGTTCGTTGCACTAATGACCAAATACACGTGGACTACTATAGACTCAAGGATGGGTCCAAAAGCTTTTGTGGGTGGCGGAACCCATTAATCATCGAATCAGCAACCAAAAAAAAAAAAACTGTCGTGATGCAGAAGCGAACAAGCTGGGTCCATCAGATTCAATGGTAAGACAATTTGAAGCCCACTACAGTCATATTTCAACTTTAACTCCATTTGAAGCCCACATTTTAGAGCCCAGGGAGACCTTTACCTGAATCTCATAAAAAGGGCTCAGGTCTGATAAGTCACGCCGATCCAATAAACTTTATTTCATTTTATTTATATATATATATAAAAAATAAAAACTAAAGAATATGAAACAGAATCACATAATCAATTACCAAATTTTTTTTTTTTTTTCCGTACGTCCACTTATAGCAAAGTGGTTAGTACACTTCCCTTTCATCTTAGTGGTGAAGGTTCAATTTCCACCATACATATTTACCAGCATATGTGGATAGTTTTCTCTCCTTATTGTGAGAGTAGATGCCTCTCGTTATGGGAGTAGATATCCGAACCGCTTATTTAATGATTGATCTCGGCAGATCCCGACACTTATTAAGTCTAAAAGTAATTATTTTAAAGTGTAAATATTGTCACTCATAAAAATAATTTACACATTCATATTTATATGGCTAATAAGGATGAACTATTTTAATTAAAAATAAATCAAATTATATTTCCACTCATTAATTATATCTATATTATCTACAACTATAATAAATTTTTTATTTAAGAAAGAAAATGTATAATAACCACTAATTAAACCCTAATTATACTCCAATTATCCAATTTTACTATAAAATATATGATTATCATATAATAAAATCATGGAAAAAGAAATTTCATAGGACTTTGATCATACAAATGTATGTATTTCTTTAAATTTTAAATTGAATTTTTTTTATATCTATTTATGAATTTTATTAATAAACAAAAAATGAGATATAACTTTCAATAAAAAAATAGTGAGGTGTAGATTGATTTTTTATTTTTTTTTGAGAAAAATTAAGTGTGCTATTTGTTTTTACGGTCAATAATAACTTATTAAAATATAAATTTAGAATAACGATTAAGTTATAAAATTGATAAGTCAATTATCAACTGTCAACCTTCATGATTTTTGATTGTTGATGGACCTATTAATTTTTTTTTTTTAAGTATTGTCTTTGAGATTCATAAAAAGAAATTAATTAAGTTGTATATTTGCAACTTTTTTTTAAAATAATTAATTCCACTTTTATTCAAAATAACTATAATGAATGCTTATATTTTTTTCACTAATATAATAAAGTAAGGATTAAATTAGATTTATTAATAATTTAAGAGGGTTTATAAATAAATTGTATAAAATAAGTAAATTAATTTTATTAATTAAGAGTACTATTGACATTAAAATAGGTGTTTATAGTAACGATTTAATTTTAAAATTTTAAATATAGATATATTCTTATAATAAGTTTGTAAATTATATTTATAAGTGACAATATCGTCATCCCTTATTTAAATAGCAAAACATTAATATTATTAATGAATCATGTTCATGTGTGATATGTACTCCGTATAAGATGTGAATAAAATTTTTAAGTTCCATGCATGCATGTGAAGTGAAAACTCGAGATCTTATTATAAAATGTGAATAAAATCTTATAGCTCCTTAACTGTGAAGTGAAAAATCGAGAGGTCTCACATTTTCTTTATTTTATGCAGTAGTCAATTTACCAGCAGCTCTCTTAATACATTGGATCCCCATTTTCCACTTCACAAATCACATGAAAAGTTAATGAATATATTAAAATACATACATGACTATGCTACTTCTAAAATTGCATATTTTTTAATAGCAAAGATTTAATATCTTGAATTCTTCGTGTGTATTTATAAAATGTGAATAAAATTTTGTAATTCCCCATATGTGAAGTGAAAACTCGAGCTGTGTCACCTTTGGCTTTTTATAAGGGTTTAAGTCGCTACCACGTTTTCAAATTTTTTTTTGCCCCTTAAATTTAGAAAGAAAAATCACTTTTGAATTTTGATAATAGGGTGTTTTTCTTTTTCTAAGTCATTGCTTTCCACTAGGAACCACGTGCCCTCTTACTCTTCATTGGTTACTAATATAAAGAATTTTGAAAAATGCTAATTTCCCTTTCAAATATAATAATTAAGTTGATCAAATGACGTCACACCATCAGTACACGACGAATTATTGAGTTTCTAGAACCAACGACGTTTGATAATATACGGTCAAGAAGGTTCTATGTTACGGTGAGAACTTCTTGGGTGTCAACACATTCTCGAAATACATTAATAAATGCCGCACAAAGCGTTAAGTATGGACAAACTAATTGTGTCAGAAGAGAACCTGATATAGCAGAACTCCAGTTTGACTTTTATGATAAACTCAGTCAAAGTCATAATTTTATCATCACAAAAGTCAGACGAATTAAATGATCCAACACTGCAGGTTACCGTTAAACTACCCTATTTTATCTTATCTGCGAACAGGTTCCCTAAGAAGGTAAGAGTTACACGTTTAAGGTAACATCTTTTTGACCCCACCTTCTAACATCTTTACGGAGAATTTCTGTGGAAGTATAAATAAGGACATTGATGGAGAAACTAATGTATGCTATTGAATACTCTCATCAACCCTAAATTAAAAATGATTAAAGCATTTAATCCTCTCTTTTTCAATTTACGAAACTAACTTGATCATCGGAGATTAATCACCGGCTAAAGTCCGACAACCTCACCGATTTTTTCTTTGTTCTAACAAATAGGAGCTTCGTAAACAAGTTCAAGGAGTCATCGCTCTTGACGAGAACCTTCTTACAAAATTTCAGTAGCAAGCTTTGCATTATCAGGCTCAACGAACCACTAAGTACCCTTATATGGTATAGTTGACCCTCATTAACTACATGATCCATTTTTCACCATCAACACAGTTTAAGTATGAAATATTTACTCATAATGATGTATATCTCTTTCACCTTAGTTGTGAGGGTTCAAGTTTCACCATTTATCAATAAATGTGTAGTTTTTCTTTATTATTGTGAAAATATCAGAACCGCACATTTAATTTGCATCTCAATAGATTTCAATAAATTTTTATTAATATTATAATTATACCCTTAGAAAATAGTTTAAACATGACTTGCAAGTTCTAAACACTTTGAATTATGTATGAATTAGAAAAAAAAGGCATGCTGATTCTCCAATCCAATTAATTCTGTAGACTTTCCCCGGATAAGCAGGAGCTTTAACAGTATATATCCTCCATTATTATCATTTTTTAATAATTTAATAATCACCATTGTAGCTTAAACATGGCTTCTGTTGGTTGTCTTTATCATCGCCATTATCTTCCATCTGCATTTCCTCGAATCTGCAGTTTTTATTTGGCTTTCACTCTACCATTTTGGTGTTGTAAATAATTCATATTAAATTATATAAGATATTTTATATGTAATAGTGAAGACATTTCTTAAGCCCAAATTGTTAAGGCCAAAGGGTAGGTAGTAGGCCGAATAGTTTGGACTCAACTACAGTATTGGACTAACCTAATATGAATAGTACTATATTACAGTGATGAACTGTGCAGTTGTGAGGTTAATAAACAGTATCCAAATTTTCCTATAAATACTCTGTTCATTCATTTGTTAAACCATTCCAAAATATATTATCTTCTCTTCTTCCTTAAGCCTCTGGTGAGGTTGTTCTCTCCTAGTATTACTAGAGAGAAGTTATAATTATTTTGGTCTAGTAAAGACGTTCTATATTTGTCGTGGATGTTTCCCTCAAATTAATTGGGGGTTTTACCATATAAATATTGTGTGTCCAGTTCTTAGTTGCGTTATATTGCTTCCGCATACAGTTTCCTAATATTATATATATACAAATTCTTAAAACTGCATCTTGTGAAGGTCCCTTAATTTACTACAATGAACACCTTAGATAAAATTTTAATAAGAATAATAATATATATTTGAATTATTTTCCATCTGAAAACTATTTTTTTACTAATCTCAAATTATTTTAATGTTTATGTTTAGTTAAATATTATCTTTTAAAATTTTTAAAATACGAAAACTACATAATTTAACTAAACCAGCGCATTGTAAACCCTAGCTCTCTTTCATTTATGTTTCTGTTTCAAATCAAATTAGTTGTTTAACCTAATGAATTATTAATTATAAATTATTTTTATTGAATTATCTTTAATTATCAAATTATTCTTAATTTTATAAAAGAGTTGCAGCACCCTCCCCAGATGAGACAAGAGGCGACGCAGGACCAGTCTCCAACATGTCCCGTCGCCATCCCCAGCAGAAATTACGTTTAACTTACCTTGAGGTTTGGCGTATATATTGATAGGTGGAGACGAAATTTGCTATAAATAACATAAAAATTTCTCTTGCGATCGAGTAGTCATCTTCTATTAAACCATTAGCTTGACTAACTTTATCTTTTGAAAAGATATTGTAACAGGCTCGTGCTTCCATCGTTGGTGTAATCGCCACATCACGCAGGAAATAATCTTGGAATACCCAGTTGATATGAGTTTTTGTTTTTTAAAATAATTAAATATGTTTTTTAAGATTATAATTTCTCAAAATTATTAATTATTTTGACTATAATTACGAGATTATCTTTTTGAATTATCAATCCAATATTTCATCTTTTTAGTTTATATGATGAAAATATGATTTAAGTTATATTATGAGATATTCAAATATGACTTATCAGTTCTACTGATTACATATATAAAATAAAATTCAAATATTAAGATAAATAATTTGTTTATGTATAGAAAAAACACTTTTGGTATTGAATAATCATGAAAAAGAAAATTCAATTTTTTAAGGTCTTTGGAGAACTTTAACTAGACCGGAGTTAGAACTACTTTTAATTATGATCTAAATTTAAATTTTAATATTTTAACTATCTCTTACTTTGGATTCAAATAATAAAAATGGACATGTTATCCTTAAAATTTATTTTTAAAATATGTCTATGAAACACGAAATTAGTTTTTTATTTTATAGAAATTAATAATACAAAACATATATAATTTGCATATCTACAATTAGATGATCTGATAGTTTTGGACTAACTAGGGTTTGTGCCGTCCACGAGTGAGTTAAACTTAGACACTTAGTTGGTCGCATCATAACCTACACTAATAGTATATACAAGTAATTAATATCAATGAATAAAACATGGGACGACCAGAGACAGGCGCCCCTAATTATTTTTTGGTGTATAATTGATCAACCCACTAATCATTATCCTAACACGCGTCACACATAGCTCTCCTCTCTCTCTTCCATTATAGCAACTCTTTTATTGAGAGAAATCAACTCTTTGCTCGCTATATAATTGATGTGTTAATTTTACATTTGTTATAAGTATGACTGGCTCTTGGAGAACTTAAAAAGATACCAGGATAATAATTGTTATTATTGGGGAGAAATTTCAATAATATTATATAAGGATTTCTTCCACGTACTTTGGGCTGTTTTATACCATCTCTCCTCATCCAGAAAATCGTTTTCCGAATAAGCGTGCATACCCCTCTTATTTTGCGACCGCAACTCCATGCCAAATTAGAATGCCGACTTACGTTATTAGCATTAAAAATAATACTTTTATAATAAATAAAAATACTAAAAAAAGCCTTTAATTTGCATTTTTTAATAGACCCTAGAGAGATGTTAGCATGATTCGGAAGTAACTCTTATTATAGGGAGTAGAGTTCTCCCCACACATTATTTATTTATTAACAATGGTAAAATTTGAACCCAATCACATAGATAAAAGGAAGTGTACCGTCCACTTAAATTATAATTGGATGTTAAATTTTTAAATTTTTATTTTAAATAATATAACAGTTAATAAATGTTTAGATAATAGGATGTGATATATATATCTATATATATATATATATATATATATATATTATAATCTATATATCACCTCCTCCTGCATGAAATAGAGAAGTGATAATTAAATGGCATGAAACTTTTGATCGCAGGCCGCCTCGTATCCAGAACCCGAAAAAGCCATCGATCTTACTACTTGGATGGTTTGATTTGGTAGTTAGAAGTTTCTTATAAAAATGACACTTGTAATTCGATGATGAATCCTTCTATCCAAATGAAGGAACATTAAAAAAAAGAAAAAAAAAAAAAAAGGAAAGATCTACTGGTGCCTACGAATATCCACCACAAAACCAATCAATCAAGTACTCCTAATATGGAAATAATAATATTTATAAAGTATAAAATTTTAATGGCTTGAAGAAGTTTGAAGTTTCAAACCATTTAAGGACCTTATATAATCAAATATTTTCAAATGTTATTTAAATACACTAGTTATTGTCAACACATAAGTGGCTAACCCCAAATCCCAATTCAAGTGGTTGGGATTCAACTCCCAATTATCAATTATTGAATCCTGGGAAATCAACGTGACACGTGTTTATATGAATACTGAAAGCCAGATTCCTTCACGGACCACGAATTCTAATCCGACCATTCCTTAAAAACCCTATTAAAAATTGTATCAGGATATACAATATCATAAAGGAACTCTGTTGAAATTGACCCCCAAAATACAAATAAAAAAAGAAAGCAACAACTCTATTAAAATTGACTTCTTTTGGTATCTGGTTTTCCATTACTTTCCAGCCGACCACATAACTGGGGTTTTTATCAATTTGGTAATGATATATTGTTGACATGATTGTAAACTCAATAAATAATTTAGGCAAGTGGGTCGGCCTAATAAGATTGAAAATATGGCTATGTGAGTAATTATCGTGTTTGGGAGTAGACGTCTCTCGTTCATTTGGAATAGACGGTTTACGACAAAAATTAGAATGTTCAGACCGTATTAATAAGATTTATTTTGATAGATTTCGATTGTCTTTTAATTCGTCAAGTGTCAAATTTTTAAAATTAATAATAATTAATAAAACTACCTTCTAAGATACACTTTTGACGAACTCCCGAATATCCCTGAAGACAACAACTATAACATAAACTCAGGATCAGATATCAAACAGTAAAGCATCAAAATCAAGCTCATGCAAGCCTTCCACAGGTTTCATAAGTCCAGTATTATAACATTAAAGGCACCTTCACAGAATAAAAGGTCAAGGTCTTCTTCCTTTTTATTTTTTCTTTTTTATGTGTGTGTTTTAATCAGAATTTCGTCAAAAATTTCAAGAGAAATTTTAGTTTTGGTGAATGGTAAAACAAGCAACAGAGGCCGCGTGAATGATCACAAATTATTTGCTTTAGAGAGAGAGAGAGACAGAGAGTTTATTTATTTTGGCAAGGTAATGCAGTCATCACGTGACTCTCTGTCATGTATTAGTGGCTTGCAAGAGTTGTCCCTGAACTGGCATGGAAATGATATTCATGTATGTGATACAATAGGAGCTTTGAGATTCCAAGATGATGGGACCGCCGGTTCATTCCCTGCGACAAGTATCTTTGGGATATTTTGTGGTCGAGACCATCCAATGTTGGCATAAAACTTCCAGTTAATCAGGTGCTCTGATGATCTGTTGTAAACTTGTAATTAATAACACATCATGGACCAGTACTTGTACCTAGCTCTCCCTAAACTCCAAAACCAAACAACACAAATTAAATGCTTGCTTAAAAAATCACTGAAAATATCAGTGCCATATAAGTTATGGCTTGCAGTTAGGGAGGTGACGTCTGAGGATTATGCATGAAAGCTCCATCTAATATCTCCTGTCATGCATGCCACCATGTTCATGGCCATTCACTGAATATTAAGCCATTAATATTAGAAATTACGATTAATAGTTTGGCTAACCATCACTCTATTCTTCTCAAAAGATTTTCTAACACTTTTTATAAATCAATTTTTTTTTTAAAAAAAAAAATTAAAGAAGGATCTGACAATTTTGTTTTTGTCAAATTTCTGTAGTCTCCCTTAAGATATGCGCACATGCTAAATGACCCTACGTAGAGAATCACTCGATAAATTTAGAAACTTTGAGGGATTGAATTACCACTCTTTAATTTGGAGGACCCTACAACATCAACATCAACATGGATGAAGCGTACAGTGAGCCCCATAAAATTAGGTGACTGGGGGCTTTGACCATAAATTTGTAAAGAAGGGATGATTATAGCCCTTGATACCTACTACCATTTTTCCTCAGACCGCAAATATTTGGTGGTGTTCAATGCACAACAATTTTCCATCGTTAATTCAAAAGATTTGCTAGCCATCATTGCTTTTGGATATATTATATTTGGTGGTGTCTTCTTGTCGATCGCATTATTGCATCTGTAGTGATGATTAGTGCCCGACAAATGGAGAGATATCTAAATTTTCATGTTTCCTTCTTATGAGGATTATTGGTGCTTAATTGCTTATTGTATATTAATTAATGTGAAGTAAGACAATTAATATCAGACTTTGGTCTTAACACGCAAACAAATACGAAATTCGGAATCTCCTTTTTAACATTTCTGTGGCAACTCCTTTTTCATATATTCTCTCTACTTTTGCCAACTTTCAGGATCTGATTGCCCTTTACGCTTTATTAATCTGAACACATGCTGACGTTCATAAACAAATGGTTTCTCACCTCATTACACACTTCATTCAATAATGCTATAATTTTTTAATTTTAATTTCTTTGTCCCGATTTTGAGAAACGTTAAGGTTATATCTTTCATTCAAATTACTTTATACCATAATATAAGTAATCAATCATATATATTTTATATATTAGATAATATAATGAAAAAGATATATACACTTGAGTACTTCGATTATAGATCTCCCCCATTAAAACTAACATAATTTGGAACTTACCTTCCAAAGCTACAATTTATACAGCAAATGTAAGAAACCTATTTGAAGTTGTTCTGTAGAATCAATTACATTTGGAACATGTATATTTTATTAATTAATAAGTCATCTCCACACATGATACATATAAAATTTATGTTAATCTCGTATACATGAAAAAACATAGGTATAATTAATGTGCTTTTTCTTTTTAATATCCAACGGTGGAAATTTTCTCCTCAACTATGGGTCAATTATATTCTTCATATCTTTCGTGGAGTAAACTACTTTATTCATCTTTTTAATTTTTTGTCTTCTGATTCGCTTTGTTTATTAGATTTGGTTTGACAACTGTGGTGTGTGGGACCATGCTTATCACCTTATTGAATAATTTTGCTGTCCTTTTATAGTAAATAAATCAATGAGTATAGATAGGGGCTGCATGTCTATCCCACTTCTTTTCAAAATCACTTTTTCTTTTGATTACTTTTGAAGAAGAGATTAAAAATAGAATTCACGTTTGAATGGGTTCAGATCCAGACACCAAAGAATATCCAGTGTTTTGATACATTGGTGCAACCGGATTCTGTATGCTTCAAAGAAGCAATGCCTTGTCATTTATGAATAGAAAATGATTGTTTTGGGTAGTTTAGCAAAGTATAAATACTAGTTTTTTTTTTTTTTTTCGAAAGAAGGTATAATTACAATATTAATAACTACATGGACTTGTCGAGATTAATTACTAAATTTGCGGTCCAAACTCCTGATATTAATCCCTCACCACTGATGTATAATTAGCAAGTACATCTCATTCATTCGCATTTCTAAAATTTTGGCATATATGAGTATAACGGTTACATTATTATTTTAGAAAAAAAAATTAGGTTTGATTATATTAATGTTCTGAATAATATCTTAATTTGATTATTTCAAGCTTGATTGCGTTTATTGTTAAGGGAGAGGAGTGCGGCGGGGACTGGGGTGCAATTGTAAATAGGACAAAAAAATCAAATGAAATATATGACAAGTTGATGTTGATGATATACTTTTTGGTTCCAGTAACAAAATTTCAGTTGATGTTGATGATATAATTATTTGGGGGTGGACTTCTAATGGGGAGTTTAATGTCAAAACTGTCTATGTATTGAATTTTATTGATCAAAATGAGTCTCCTTAGGGCTGGAAATTTCTTTGGCAGCTTCGCATGCCTCCTAAAATTCAGTGTTTCATTTGGACTCTCATCCATAGTAAGATTTTTACTAATCTTCAAAGAAGTGTTAGAGGTTTCTCTAGAAACTCTAACTGTCCTAGGTGTGGGGGCTTGTGAGGATATTGATTATCTTATTCGTGGCTGCCCTGGTTCTGGCTTTGTTTGGAACAGCTTTAGTCAGGGTGTTGGGGTTGATATGGTGTACATACCTGCTTTGGTGGACTGGTTGTTGTTGAATCTGAATTTTGAGCCCTAGATATCTATTGTTTGCTGTTATTTTGTAGTTCATTTGGAAGTGGAGGTGCAATTTTGTTTTTGATGAGAATTTTGTTCTTCCTACTCATCCCAATGTGATTATTGTTAGATATGTGAAAGATTAGTTAAATGCTAATTATGTTAAAGCTAATGATTCTTCGGTTGTGAGCAAAACGTTGGCTTGGTGTCCGCCTGAGGATAATTGGGTTAAATTGAATGTGGATGGGAGTAGATGTGAAGCTTCGGGTATGATCTCTTCTGGTGGTGTGATCCGTGATGCTCAGAAAAATTGGTTGGGTGGGTTTGCTATTAATAAAGGTAGAGGTAATGTTTTGGAGGCTGAGATATGGGGCATCTTTGAGGGTATCAAACTTGTTTGGGAGACAGGCTATTGTAACCCCGGATTTTGAATAATTAATTTTAAATATGTGAATATAAAATTTATGATATGAGGGGTGCAAAATGTAATTAAATGTAAAAGCGCGACCATGGTACCGCGAGGTGTGCTCGCGATGAAAGCGGTGGAAACGCTCCAGTGAGTACCGCGACCTGATGGCGCGACCACAGGTCGCGACGACCGAAAAATATAAAAAAAAAAATTTGGCTTCTCGCAGAAGCCACAGAAAAAGAAAAAGAAAAGAGAGACCGAGAGAGACAGAGAAGAAGAAGAGAAGACAAGAAGAGAGAAGAAGAAGAGAGAAGAAAAGAAGAAGAAGAAGAAGAGAAGAGAAGAAGAAGAAGAAAAGAAGAAGAAAAAGAAAAGAGAGAAGAAAGAAGAAGAAAAGAAAGAAAGAAAAGAGAAAGAGAAAGGAAAGATGAGGAAAAAAGAAAAATCCAGAAGGAAAAAGGAGTAGAAGCGGAAAAACGGTCTCCAGGTTGGTGTACACACAGTTCTGAAACCTTTTCATTGTTTATTTATTTAAAGAATTTAAGTTTACATTTATGATTTTTGTTAGTCGTATTTCGTATTTTGATTGCAATAGTTATTTTCGATTTGTGAAAACTGTCTGAACTTGCTTTTGAGATACATAACTTGAGTTTATATTGAAATCTATAGATTTCGTTTCTGTATTCTGTTATTTCTAATTATTGATGAGTATTAAGTTTGAAATTTGATAATTGTAAAAGTGTTGAAAAGTGACTGTTTATTTGTATTTCATGAATTACATTTTATGGCCCTGATATATGTAGGGATTGGATATAGGAGATTGACATGTCAATTGGGTGAAATTATGGCACCTGCACCGTGATGTATGATGTCTCGGTCATTGATTACGGATACCATTTCCTCGTGAATGGGAAAACCGACTGTTTATCACGGATATCATTTCCTCGTGAAATGGGAAACCGACTGTGAGAATACCCGGATACCATTTCCTGTGAAATGGAAAACCGACTGTTTATATAGGGATACCATTTCATATGAGAGATAGGAAACCGACTGTAAACCCGTAATCCAGTCCTGTACACCTTGCTATGTGTATCATGGGCCAAATTGAGAATTTATGATTAGAAAATGTTATGGAAACAAAGAAATGATATGGAACTGAATTCCAGAAAGTTTTGAAATACTGTCTGTTACTTAGTTTCAGCAATTGTAAAACGTTTGTTATAAATATTTCGATTTCTGAAAGTACTGGTTTTAAACTTTATTGTTTATATACACTTTTGAATTCTGAGTTTACATATACTGTTTATTTTATATTACCATTTATTTTAAGTGTACACCCACTAGGCAGTTTTGTTAGCGCGTTAGTTTTGTTTCTAACGCGTAGGTAATAAAGATACCGAGGACGGAAAGGACTGAAGGAGGCACCAGCTGCAGAGAAGAGCTCAGAGTCACAGTATCTTTGGGGTAGTTGTTATATAAGATTTCTGTATATTATAATTAGATATGCGTGCATATACAGAGGATTTTGTAATTATGATTGTAATTATGTGTTGTAATTAATTATTTTATACTTTCTGTTTTGTATTTTTTTTAAAAAGGATTGTAGTTACTGAAGGTTTTATAAACTGTTTGAAAGTCGCACTAAACGGCAGAGTGCGCATTTCAATGGATTGAGATTTGAAGTGTTTTGTAAATTGTTTGTGATTTGAGTTTTATTTGAAAACAGGTTTTGGAAAAATCAGTAAAACAAAGGAAACTCTGCGAAATTTTTGAAAAAATGTTTATTTATTAGGCTCACTTGAAAAGACTTTTAAATTATAAATTATGTGGTTTTCAGTTTATAAACAGAAATAAGAAAGTTTGAAAACCCGGTAGCACTTCTTGGGTCGATCCAGCCGGTCGGGTCAGGGGGTGTTACAGCTATAAAAATTGTTGAATCGAATTCTAAGTCTGCTGTGGAGCTGCTGCTTTCTGACTTCTCGGAGGATCATCCTCTACTTTACTCTTGGTTCAATTGCAGGAGTTTGATTCAGGGCTGCTGGGTGTGCGTGGTGCAACAGTGTTTAGAGAGAGGAATAGAGTTTGCCGATAAACTTGCCAATTTGGGGCAAGATATGGGTTTGGAGGTGTGTTTTCAAGGAGCCTCCTTCCAGCATTGTTGATGTTTTTATTGAGGGATAATTGCAATAAAGTACCATAACGTTTAGCTATATTGCAATAAAATCGTGAGTTTAGCCTTAATTGCATATAGTATCCTATTAGTTGACCCAGTCAAATATAATGGTTTGACTTTGACTTTTGTGTAAAATGACATAATTACCCTTAGTTTAAAAAATAAATTAATAAAAATTGAAAAAAATTAAAAAAAAATTAATTTTTTAAAAATGGATCTCCACCGTTCATCAATCTTGATGGACGGTGGAGATATATTTAAAAAAAAAATTTAAAAATCTACAATTGAAAAAAGTTAAAAAATATATATTTATATTGAAATTTTTTTAAATTTTTTTTTTTGTTCTTGGTGGAGATCCAGATTGGATCTCCACCGTCCATCAATGTGATGGACGGTAGAGATCCATCCAAGAACACAACCAAAAAAAAAAAAAAAAATTCACAACGAGATCTGCTCCATCAACGGGAGCAGATCTCGTTGAATTTTTTTTTTTGATGTGTTCTTGGTGGAGATTCAGATTGGATCTCCACCCCAAGAACACTAAAAAATAAATTTTTATTTTAATTTTTTGTCAATATAATCTCCACCGTCATTAAAATTGATGGACTTGTGGAGATTCATTTAACTTTTTTTTTATAATTATAACAATTTTTTTATTTTTAAAAATTAAAAATAAATAAGGTTAAAATGACCAAAATACCCTTGACTAGTGGTTGACCGTCAACTCTAACGGTCAAACCAGTTAGTTAAGGGTACTAACATGCAATTAAGCTAAACTCCGATTTCATTGCAAATATAACCAAACGTCAGGATACTTTATTACAATTAACCCTTTATTGAAGATTGTTTGAGCTTGGCTGTGCTAGGCAGGTTGCTTGGTGCCTTAATCTTTTGTTTTTTTTTATTTGTTAGGTGTGTTACGACTCTAAATACCAATATATAATAAGATATATATATATATATATATATATATATATATTCTTTCCTTAATGCATGTGCAAATCAAATAAATTGGTACCAAAAATCCATTTCACGGTGGTTGGAGGGGGCTCAAACTCCTTCAAGTTGTGAAGGTTCAACACCTTGGTAGTGTATATATTATTTTTCTAATTGCCCATAAATGTTCAATTGTATAAGTAGATCTCTCCTCGTATTGGGAGTAGACGGCTTTCCAAATTAAAGTAGATATACGGACCGTGTTCGTATAGTTTAATCATGATAAATCTTAGTAACCCTTTGACCCATAAGGTGCTAGATTTCAAAAAAAAAAAAAAAGACAAATCAAATTAATTAGCCCTTTTACATAGTGATAAAACAAGACTTCCTGAAATTAGTAAAGGCCGTAATAGTACCATCTTACAAAGGAATTAGCTAATTAATTTGATTGCACAAACACCCTCGAGTTTAGGCCTAATTACATATTTATATATATATATATAAGTTGACACAAACATCTTCTATTAGTGGTCAACAATTAAATGATGACCGTCAATGGGTAAAAAAGTCTTTTACCTTTTACCTTTTAAATAAAACAAATAATTCCTTTAAATTAAATGATTTTTTTTTTAAGTTGGGAAGAGATTTAAAAATTTTCAAACTACCCCGCCAAGCTTCATCTCATGGAGCATCATAGATGGAGAGAAGCAATATATGCGATGAGACAGATGCAGAGAAGCTCCATTTTTGATGGAGCATGTCTCCATCTGCTATAGAGAAAAGCACCGTCAATGGAGTAGATTGCTCCCCCATTTTTATATTTTTTCTTTTTATGGAGTTGTAGAATTTGGAAGAATATGTGTTTTTGGTTTTTGTTTTTTTGTGTAATTTAATTAAAGAAGATGAATTAATGTTTATGGAGTTTTCTTGAAGAAGATGGATCCCTCCATGGCTGGTCCAGCAATGGATGATAGCGATGGATAATCTCTATAACTAGAGATCTAAAAATTTTTTAAAAAAATTGATTAATGGACGGTAAAAATTCAATATGAAATTGGATATCCATTCCAGTTAAATTTATTTTTTATAATTTTATTTTATAAAATATATTTTTTTAATATGATCTATACCGTTCACCCTCTCAAAGATAATCAAATGAGATTTATTTTTTAATTTTATTTAATTTTATAATTTAAAAAAATTTAAAAATATAAAATAACCTTATACGTGTTAAGTTTCACTAAAGGAGTTATTTACTAACAAATCTAAGGGGTATTTTTATTTATAGAAGAAAAAATTTGGGAACATCATGGTGTTATTTACTCTTTTGTAAGTATTATATTTAAAACACAACCACCAACTAAACCAGAAGTGTGAACCGACTTTTCTGCTTAATCATGGTTCCCAAGGAAGAGGAGATTGTCGTATTGTTTATAGTGTTTACAATCACAAAATTCATAATTTGTTTCCCATTAGTGTCCTCTAGGCTCCAACAGTCCCAACTCCTACTATAAAAAGGCTTACAGTCTTTCCTCCAATCGTACCAGAGCCTTTAAGACTCTCTCTCTCTCTCTCTCTCTCTCTCTCCGTGGGAAACAGAGAATATAAAACTTCTCTGATCATATTTATTATCACGGCAACAACCCAAATAAACCAACAAATGGCTCTCCCTCAAACACAAGGGAAGCCCCTCCCAGATGCTTGGGACTACAAGGGTCGCCCAGCCGAACGCTCCAAAACCGGTGGCTGGACCAGTGCAGCCATGATTTTAGGTCCTTCCCTTCCTATATCCTTGATTTTTTTGTTGACTTAAAATCTCTATTTAGTGTTGATTAGTTTTGTTTTTGTTTTTCTTTTGGTTAGGTGGTGAGACGTGTGAAAGATTGACAACGCTGGGTATCGCTGTTAATCTGGTGACTTATTTGACTGGTACTATGCATTTGGGTAATGCTAGTTCTGCCAACGTTGTCACCAACTTCCTTGGCACATCTTTCATGCTCTGTTTGCTTGGTGGTTTCATAGCTGACACCTTTCTCGGCAGGTTTGTATTTGCTAATTAATAACCTTATATACCTTTTTTTCCTTCCTCTTCTTCTATCTAATGATCATGGATGTCAATTTGCTTACTCTTTCAACAGGTATCTCACCATCGCTATCTTTGCCACCGTTCAAGCAACGGTAAGGCTCACAGTCTATGACTGCTCTCTGTAACCCTTATTTTTGATAATGACCGTTAGCGTTTTCATATATATGATATTGATACTAATTTGTTTACATTTT
>QUWJ01001350.1:0-20941 GCA_003430845.1 Xanthoceras sorbifolium | reverse complement strand
CATTATTATATGGTTGAGTTTCAGTTTTCTTGGGCAGTTCAGAAGACGATCTAGTACATCCCGAGGTAGATAATATAAGAAAATAAAACTAATGGTTACTTTCTTCATATAATTTATAAAAGAACAATCTAAAACCCTAATTTTTTTATATGATCATATATATATATATTAGTATTTTTTTTTTATGTTATAATAATGAATTGTTCTTTGTACTTATAGAGGCATATCACATGGCAATGTTACGGCTGTTCATTTGTTTATTTTTTTTAATAAAAAAAAAAGAGAAAAATACTTTTAAGATAAATACTAGTTTTTTTAAATATATATATTTACATGATAAATATTATCATATGCATAAGAGAAAGAAGAGCTTAGACGTGCTTTGAAATGATCTACGACTTTTTATATACACTTGATTAGACAGATCATATCATATAATATACATAAATGATAAACAAATAGTATATGTTACCAAAAGTTCATTGCCTCAATATTCTCCTACCAATTACTTATAAAACCGTAATAAATATGAAGAAACCTATATTAGGAGCATACTCCTTTTGATTTGAAAGAAGATATTCAAGTTGTGATATAAGATCTCAATAGATTTCGATAACCTCTTGACTTGTTATGTCAAGCGCACCAAAATATTTTTCCGTATACTGCAAAGATTTATATGGAAACAGACTTTTCATAATAATAGTATATAATTATATCCTTTCAAAAAAATTAATAATAATAATAATAATAAACCGCGTAAAACAACACAGCAATTCAGCAAAGACCTCTTTTTAGGGAGAACAGCGGTTTTACAAAGGAATATATAAGGAAAATCTAACTGGATTTAGTGATTGACCGTCATGAAATCTAAATAATAATAATAATAATATATATATATATATAGAGAGAGAGAGAGAGAGAAAAGCAATAAATGATTTTTAATTTAAGCAAGTAAGAGACAAGAGTCCTGAAACAAAGGGTGTGGGGGTTTTTTCAAATAAATATTACAAACAGAGAGAGAGAGAGAGAGAAATAAAATGGAATCTTGAAAGCTTTTCTAGTTGGAAGTTTTTGATAATTCCTTTTTAAAAAAAATTTTCTTTCCATGATAAGGACTGGTTTTTTATTTTCAATTTTTTTAATTTTATTTTAAATTTTTTGTTGTCTTATTCGCCTCTCTCATTTTTTTCTCTATAAATCACCCTTTACTCATATCTCTTTTACTCCCTGTCTCCCTCTCAAAACATTATTTTCATTTTTCTCTTCTGCTCTGTATCTCTCTCTCTCTCTCTGTTGTTTTCAATATGGAGGAGTTGGGTTCTTTGTGGAGTTATCAAGAGGTTGGTCTTTCTTTTTGTTTGTTTTATTTTGTCATCTGATTGTCTTTTCATTTCCATTTCTTCTTCTTGGTTCCGTTTGGTGCATTTCAATGGCTTCTGTTTTTTTTACTTCAATTGTGTTGTTTTTATGGTGTCTATTCACTGTATGATTGTATTCTGCACTATATAATCTCATCTGGGTTTCTTTCGTTTTTTTAAAAGCCTGTCATATTTGGTTTCTTTTAACAAACAAGAAGCAATTTTTTTTGGTTTCTTTTTGAACTGGTTTTCTCATTCAAGTTTTTCTGTTTACAGTATTTTCTTATAGAGATGGCTCTTGAAAATACAAGGAGTCACAGTACAATTTTAAAATAACTTGTTTTGACAATTCAAGTCTTCTTTTGATTGGTTTTTTTGTTTGTTTGAGACTGCATTTGGCTTGATTTGTGGCCATTGAAAACCAAAGTCTTTTCATAATTTTGATTAATGTATTTATATATATGATACTACTGTTGTACACTACGTGTTTGAATAGTATAATTATGTTTTTGTATGAATATGCACTTGTCCTGTCATGTTTTGAAACAGAACATGTCCTGTTTGAAAACTTGTATTAATAATCTGTCTGTAATGATGATGATGGAAAGTGGAAACTAGTCCATATTTCATAGCAAACTAAAATGGTGGGGTGGGGGACCAAATGTCAACTGTTTTGCTTTAATGGTAAAAACGCCCCAAAGATCACTTGTTTGACTAGAAATTCTTGGGATCTACATGGGCCCAATCTCTGATTATTCAGTTTCTCTTAACTTTGCTGTGTGTTTTTTTTTTTTTTTTTTTAACAGACAAGAATTTATTTAATGTGCGTTTGATAAAATTCGTGAGACTAACCAATCTCTTTGGAATTTTGCAGAACATTGATGAACTGAAACATAAGCTTCTCTACACCAGCATTGAACTGGAATCAGTGAAAATGGAAGCAAATGAGGCACTGAAAAAGCACAAGGAAGAAACCAAGCAGTTGTTGAATCTTCTCAAAGTTGCATATCAGGAAAGAGATGATGCAAAAGATCAGTTGCAGAGACTTGTCAACAAGCTCATGCCTTCTAGTCCAACTGATCATCTTCAACAACCCATTCTTCATCATCATAATAATATCCAAAATGAGAGCAGCCCACTAGTGGTATTGATGCCAACAACAAAGGCAAATCAAGCATAACTGAATCCAACAGTCCTCTCAGATACTTACCACCCCCAGTCACATGGATCCTCGCCTGTTGATTCCTTCTTTGAGCTGTTTCGTCCCCGGATTTTTCCAACATTAATAACATGCTGCTTCAGGCAATAACATGGGGTTTGTGAATCACCACCCATTTGCTCAAGACTATAGCGGTGGCGGCGGCCTCTATGTGTCAACAGGAATGGCCAGGGCTGTCCTGGTAATGCTATCATTGACAGCTTTGTTAAGGAAAAAATCTGCCGCAGAAAGGGAAGCTATTGCAAAACTGTGATGGAGTCGGCCCTCTTCTTCAAACACTGCGTGTTGCGGGTCCACTCCTAGGTGGAGAAATCCACCTCCTTTGCAGCACTTCAAAATCCCACCTTTTTTCATCAAAGGCTGTGAGACAATTCAGTCAATGAATCACAACAAACCATCAACTCCAAATTCAATCTCAGTGCCTCAAAAGCCATTGAATCCATTATCATCACCATCACCACACCGTCGTCATATCTCAGTGTCTCGAATGTCTTCTCAAATGTGTTCAATATCAATGTTGAATTTCTCGAGTTGTCCTCCTTCCGGTTCTGCTTCTCAGAGCATAATGGGCTGATGTTAACTCCTTCAGGTGCTGGCAAGCGACAAAGGTTTCTATGAGATCAGAACTTGCTTATGTTTTTGTGTAAAAAAGAAATTTTGATTTTTAGTAGTTGATGGTGTAAATTGGGATATATTTTCGGGGTTTCGAAATGACATAGATTTTTCAGTTATTTTTTCCATTGTGTCCCTTGGATCCTTTGCTTACAAAGAGAACTAACACTTAGATACAGTGTCCTGGTGGTATGTATTTCATGTTCATCATCATCATCATGTACACAATTAAAAAAAAAAATTGAATCAAAAGGAGTGATTTTTGAAGCTATAAATTAATAATCTAAACACACATCAGAATGATCTTTTAGTGATCATGAAGTAGCTCAAATGAATTCATAACAGAATCCAATAAAAAATACATACCGACATGTTTGATCTACATGTTGGAAGTCTTTGTTTAGCTAGGGACCTCACTGTTTATAATAGGCCATGGAAATTGAACAGAGTACCTACAAAGAAAACCATAATTCATTTTTGTACAACTATTGAATCTTTGAAAACCTTGGCATAAAACCACGAAATTCATCAAACAAGCATATGGAAATACGTTAAATTTTGAGCATGCATTCACATTGCATATTTGCATCCATTTTCAAGTTCAATGTCTGGAATTCATTGAGACCAGAAACATTTTTATAAAAAAAAAAAAAAAAAAAACAGATACAACAATTTTGTATCATTAATTAGCTGGAAATGTAGAAAACTATGTTGATGTTACATTCACTGATGTGGTGGTGTCTCCTCCAAAGCTAAAGATTCAAATGTTTTATTTGTTTTGTATTATAGTTTTAAATGGTGAAAAGAATTACGTACAAGTTTGTAACTCTGCAAAATCTGTTTACAGCTCCAAGTACGATTTTTAGTTATTTATTCATGATCATGTTATGTCATAGTCAGGATGAACATGTTTTTATATATATTTGGATAGAGATGTGTTTATGACTTTACCAAAGAAACCAATTTCCATGTGCATGTTTCGTGCAGCTCCAATATGTGTATCACAGCTCATTAATGACTGAGTTGGACATGAATGCAAAGCTATGTAACATTTTGTTTATTTACTTATTTTTGACAAATTTATTCATTTTATCCAACAAGTCTAATCCCATCTCCAGAACTCGGATCACCACGTTGGAATCCACTGGTTGCCTTTATCTGCACTGCCCTTGTTGTGATCAGCTATGTCAAGATAGTAAAGCAACTATGCTGCTGCGTTATTAATGGCATAAACTTACGTTAGAAACCAGGAACGAGAACAAAGACAGCTCCTGACCAACCCGAACCCAAATGATTCTTCCTTCTAATAGTAGCAGCAGCACGATTGTGAAGTTGTTTAGCGTGAATTTGAAGAAGAAGAATGTTTTAAAACATCTCTCCAACTGTGTCCGTGCCTTTCACCAGTTGTCGCATTGACACTTGGTTTGAGTCTCACTCGAATTGTCCTCTCTAAATGTTCTGTTTGAATGTTCTGTTTCTATGTACACATTGCTAGAGAATCTTAGAAGAGAAGACTTTTTCATAAAAGAGCTATCATGTCCTGCGATCCGGAGTGCTCCAAAACCAAAACTCCTCGGTTAGATATGATAGCAACAAGTACTGATTGATATCTTTCTTTTTTACATTGATTTTTTATTCATTTGTGTTGAGGGCCAAAAACTTGTATAAAAAACCTTCGGAAATGTGCTTTGGAGGTTTGACTCCGCTCGTATGAGGTTGATATTATGTGGCAGATCGGCAGCTTATTATTAACAGTTCCTACCAGAGAAAAAAATTTATACCACCCGTATGAAGTGATAATTTCCAGAATTATTAATTTTGTGTGAAGTGTTACTTAATGAGTAAAACTTACATTTTTAATACTTGTACTGTCTCTTTTATACATTACAAGTTTACCTAATTACGCTATCATCATCCTTCTGAATGGTTAAAAGCACTTATCTCTTCGTGCTTGATAAGTGTTTCCTTTCACAAAGTTAGATTGATATTTTTCTTGTTATCTCTCCAACTCTCGATCACAGTCTTCTTAAATGATGGTTTGTGAGCCATGTGACGCACTCTGATTCGTTTGTTCTAATATGTATATTTAACTTATTTTTTATTTTTAGAATAAATTATGCTAACAATTTCAATAGAAACAAATAGCGACGGTGTGAAAAAAAAAAAAAAATTGGACTGTAAGATCGTAAGCTCTTTCAGTTGGTTCTTTTGGGATCTTTATACTCAACTTTGTGAGCTAATTTCAATAGAAACGAACAGGAGAAGGGTTTGAAAAAAAAATAGGACTAGAAGATCGTAAGCCCCGTTCAGTTGGTTCAAGAAACCAAGTGAATAGCTGTGTCAATCGGGCCAAGTACCATGAGGAATTCCTTCGGCTCCACCACCTGTCTCAGCCGTTCCCGCACGCGTGCGGTAAAACTTCCTGTTCTGATCGTCCTCGTTACCGAGGCTGCATCTCTGCAGAGAAGGGCCGGGGAACTTTCCTGGGCCAACAAAATCAATGATCGGGTCGAAGCCCATCACATCATCCTCTAGTCAGTTAACTTAAGACTGCTCATAATAAGATATATATGGGGTCCAATAGTTTTGTTTCTCTCCGTGTGGGACAAATGTCTTCACTTCCGTTCTTTTTCTGGGCTCTGTTTGGTTTTTGTGCATTTCAATGGCTTCTGTTTTTTCTCCACTTCAATTGTGTGTTTTTATGGTGTCTATTCACTATATTACTGTATTCTACACTATATATTCTCATCTGGGTTTCTTTCTTCTTTTTTTTTTTATTTCATTTATATTTCTTCAAACATCTAACAAAGAAGTGAACTTTTTTCACAAACGAGAAGCAATTCTCTTTGAACTAGTTTTCTCATTTAAGTTTTTTTCTGTACACAGTATTTTCTTATAGAGATGGCTCTTGAAAAATATAAGGAGTCACAGTACAATTTTAAAATAACTTGTTTTGACAATTCAAGTCTTCTTTTTGTTATTTTTATTTTATGTTTTGAGACTGCATTTGTCTTGATTTGTAAATCTGCAAAATCTGTTAACAGCTTCAAGTACGATTTCGAGTTATTTTCATGATCATGTGGATGTCATAGTCGGATGAGCAACATGTCAACTATGAAACTCTTTTTTCATTTTTTGACTTCTACTACCAAATTTTTTCAAGATAAGAGAAGAGAGAGAGAGAGAAAGCATAGTAAATGAGGAAATCGTGGTTTGTTTCGAGTTCCACTAATGTTCCGTTTGCTCAACTAATATGCTATTCTGTCCGTACGTATTTATCCGCACGTGAGAGTAGGTATCTTCTTTTTTTTCAAAGAGGTGATAATATAGTGATAAAAAGTACTGTTTTGCTGCTCATTTGGTTCATAAAATTTATGCAAGAAACTTGTGTGTAACATCAATTTTTTAGTGCTTGAAATGCACATTGTTATCATCTAATCTTACAATAATAACAAAAACTGCATATGTGTTAGTAGTGTTGCAGATTGGGACAACACCAAGACTTTTTCTTGATATTATCATCACCAAACCCAAATGTCACTTTCTGTTGCTAAAATAATTTGATGGTCTCCAATATTCTGACATTTCTAAGACTCTTTGCAAGTTTGCAACAAAGTTGTTCAAGAATGATCATTTCTGATATACCCAAGAAAGCAACAAATCCATTTTCGACATATTTACTCGAAATCCTGAGAGCCTATTTACTATGTCAACAAGTCCAATCCAATCGCCACAACTCGGACCACCAAGTTGGAATCCACTGGTAATCTCCCTGGTTGCCTTTGTCTGCACTGCCCTGGTTGTGATCAGCTACTTCAAGATAGTAAAGCAACTCTGCAGCTGCGCGATTAATGGGGTAACCTACATTAGAAACCAGGAACGAGAACAAAGACAGCTCCTAAACGACCCGAACCCAAATGATTCTTCCTTCTATAGCCATGGATTGGAATCATCTATTATAAATTCTCTTCCAATCGGCCAGTTCAAGAAGAAGAAAGAACAAGAACAAGGACCGAACCACCCGAGTAGTAGTAGTAGCAGCAGCGCGGATTGTGCAGTTTGTTTAGGCGAATTCGAAGAAGGAGAATGGCTAAAACATCTCCCTAACTGTGGCCATGCCTTTCACAGTAGTTGCATTGACATTTGGTTTGAGTCTCACTCGAATTGTCCTCTCTGTAGATCATATGTGTGTGATCTATCAATCCCATTTGAATGTTCTGTTTCTATGTACACATTGCTAGAGACTCTTAGAAGAGAAGACTTTTTCCATGAAAGAGCAGATCAGTATCATGTCCTCCGATCCGCAATGCTCCAAAACCAAAACCCCTCGGTTAGATATGAAGCAACAAGTTCTGACTGATATCTTTCTCTATATTGATTTTTGATTCATTTGTGTTGAGGGTCAAAAACTTGCATAAAAAAACCTTGGCAAATATGTACTTGGGAGGCGTGACTATGGTTGTAAACTGTTGTAGAAGGGTGATATTATGTGGACATCACTGCTTATTATTAAACAGTTTCTGTAAGAAAATGAACTCATTAAAAGATAATACCGAAGATGTTGGCTACCACCCGTATGAAGTTGTAATTACATAATTGTTAATTTTGGTGTGGAGTGTTACTTAATGAGTAAAACTTACATTTCTAATACTTGATTTGTCTATTTTATATCTTATAGATTTATCTGATTAGTCTATCATCATCCTTTTAAGTGGTTAACGACACTTATTTTTTGGTACTTGATAAGTGTTTTCTTACATGAAGTTGGATTAATATTTTCTTGTTACCACTCCGAGTCTCGATCGGAATCTTCTTAATTGATTTAATAATTAGACTATTATACTCTGAACTAACGTTTGGGATTCAACCGATAATATTTGACTTTACTTGTGAGCCATATGACACACTCTGGTTCCTTTATTCTGATATATACCGTAAAATTTTATATTAACAAATTTGGCAACAAAAAAAAATGGAGGTGTATTGTAAAACTATTTGACAAATAAAAAATGGACTGGAAGATCGTAAGCCCCGTTCTGTTGGTTCAAGAAACCAAGTGAATAACTGTGTTTTCGGCCAACAAACCATGAGGCAAATCCAACGGCTCCACACGTGTCTCAGCCGCCCGCACATGTGCGGGAGAATCACCTTCATGATCGTCCTCGTTACCGAGTCTGCATCTCTACAGAAAATGGCCCGGGGACTTTCCCGGGCTGGTCCAATCAATCGTTCGGACCAAGCCCATTCACATCGTCTACTAGTCCATCAGGTCGGAGTGCTCCATAGCTTTATATTTGACGCAATTGCTATGTTCCTCGCCGGTGTGGGATAAGTTACAACAAAAACATTGAAACCATATGCAGCTCAAGATAATTCAATAACATATGAAATTGAATGAATTTTAATAATTTTTCTTTTAAAAAATAATATTAATTATATAGATAATAATTTAAAATCCATCAAATTTTATAGCATATAATAAAATTTTTATGAATTTTTATATTTATATTTATTATTTTAAAATCCAATCAATTTCATATAATTTATATAAACTTTTTAAAATCTGAATTAAATACATTTAGATTTTAATAGAATTTTTAAAAGTCTGAACTGGATATACTCATACTTCTATGAACTCTTTTAAAATTTAAATTGAATACACGAGTCATTTAAATCTTTTAAGTTACAATTAACTCTAAATTGAATACATACCCTAACTTTACAGTTTTAACAATTTGGGTAAGTTAAATCTACTATAGACAACGAAGTAGTCTCAAAAACAACAAAAACCTCAATGCACAAAGCATGTGTCAGGGGCATAACCACTGCAATTGTAATTGCACAACACATTAAAAAAAAAAAATAAGTGAATCAAAATTTAAACTTCAATTTCAAAATGTCTAACGAGAACACAAAATATTGACCATCAAGAAGTAAAAACGAGTTTACAACTTTAAGACCCAATGGATCAAAACGAAAATATGATAAAAAGAATCACTGTCTTAGATAATTCCAATTTTGTTTGCCACATCTAATGCATCATAATCTGGTGTCAATCTGACATATGCCTTCTTAGTACCATCAGGCCTGAATCACAAAAAAAAATTTTGGAATACAACCGCTGATGCACCTATATAGTCCATCAATTTATGCAACATGATATGATTAGCCAATCACATTTTTTTTCACAAGCCATATTGACATAAATTGAATGGAACATACACAATATATCAAATATATTCTAAACTTTCTCCCCTGATTCGTATCAAAATGGCAAGTCTTATCTGTGTTAGTGGAGCCAAAAAAAAAACATAATGGAAGAGTTAGTGGAGAAGTTAGTGGAAAAATTAGTGGAAGCTATTGTTTAATTAGTAGTTAGAATTATACCTTTCCTCATTCTTCTTTGCTATAAATACCCCTTCAATTGTAATGTTAATTTACACCAAAACACACTAAGAACAATTGAGAGAGCAATTGTGAAGAAGTAAAGTGTGTGTGTGAGAGAGAAAGCTTTGTGAAAGCTTTGAGAGAAAATCAGAGAGTTGTGAGCTTGTAATTTTCTCTAAATAGTGAAAGTGGGTGTGCTCCGTAGATGTAGGCAAGTTTATGCCGAACCACTTAAATATTTGTGTCTCTAATTTTTCTCTCCCTCCTAACAACTGGTATCAGAGCACCAGGATTTGTTCCAGGCTACTAAGGTGTGAGATTCTCTAGGAAATTCTTAGTATGCTCTGTGGTTGCAGCATTGTTTGATCTTCCACATCATAAAAGAATTGTTCTTGAGATTTACTGATTTTGTGCCGTGGTGTGGAAAGTACATGTCTAGGAAAGGTTCTGGCTAGGAAAGATTTGGTACTTAAGCGTGTCCGTTGTGACCCACCTCTCTTTCCTGGGAACTTACCTGGTGTGCTGTTCACGACTACATACATTATTCAGTATACGGTTACTGTTGACCGAGTTTGACCGGAGGTGTTGACCGAGTTTGATCGGAGGAGTTGACTGGATGTGTTGACCAGGTTGACCAGAGGTGACCAGAGGCGTTGACCAGAGTTCACCAGAGGTGTTGACCAGTGTTGACCAACATTGACCAGAGGTGTTGACCGGGGTTGACCGAAGGTGTTGATCAACGTTGACCGAGGTGTTGACTGGCGTGACCGAGGTGTATTATCAGATATTGCAAGTTTGAGTGGAGCAATGGCATCAGAAAAAGATAATTCCAAAATAGAGAAATTCGATGGCATAAATTTCGGATTTTGGAAGATGCAAATTGAAGATCACTTATTTCAGAAAGATCTATACTTGCCCTTAAAAGGCATAAAGCCAGAAGATATGCCGGACTCTAAGTGGGAGGTGCTTGATCGAAAAGCACTTGGTACCATCAGGTTGACTCTATCGAAATCAGTTGCCTTCAACATCAAAAATGAGACGACAACTGTATCTCTAATGGCAGCTCTTTCCAGTATGTATGAACAACCGTCTGCAGCCAACAAAGTACATCTGATTAAAACATTATTTAATCTGAAAATGGTTGAAGGAGGAAGCTTCAGAAAACATCTGAATGACTTCAACGAAGTGACGGATCAACTAACATCAGTGAATATCACATTCTCTGATGAAATCCGAGCCTTGTTAGTTCTCGGACAGCTACCTGAAAGTTGGAGAGGCATAGTTACTGCGATCAGTAGCTCCGCAGGAAAATCAAGTCTTAAGTTCGACGATCGTAAGTATGATTTTGACGGAAGAGATCAGAATGCAGTCATACAGTGCATCAACTTCAGGATCAGCCCTAAATGTGGAGAACAGTGGCAGAAATTCAAACAGAGGAAATGAGGAGGTAGATCTACCTACCGTAGCAAGTCAAAGAACAGGAGGTCCAAGTCTAGAAATCCCAAAAATTCCCAGAGCTCGAAGACAGTTGAGTGTTGGAAATGTGGGAAGATTGGACACTACAAAAATCAATGCAAGAGTTGGAAGAATGATGATGAGGTGAAAGCAGAAGCAAATGTCGCTTCCACTTCTGGAACAAATGATGTCTTGATATGCTCTTTGGAGAGCAAGGAAGAATCTTGGGTGTTAGATTCTGGAGCATCATTCCATGCTACTTCGCGGAGAGAACTCTTCGAAAGGTATGTACCCGGAAACCTTGGTAAGGTATACCTGGGTGATGACCAACCCTGTGATATTGTTGGTAAAGGTGCAGTGAAGATTAAGTTGAACGAGTCTGTATGGGAACTGAAGGATGTCATGCATATTCCCGACTTGAGAAAGAACTTAATCTCAATAGGGCAGTTGGCTAGTGAAGGCTTCACTACGATCTTCCACGATAACAATTGGAAGATTTCTAAGGGTGCAATGACAATTGCACGAGGCACGAAGACCGGTACTCTTTACCTGACAGCAGGAGTTTGCAGCTCAATTGCACTTGCAGAAGGAAATGAAGATTCAAACTTGTGGCACCAGAGATTAGGCCACATGAGTGAAAAGGGGCTCAAAGTTATGCACTCAAAGGGGAAACTACCAGGACTACAGTCAGTAGAAATTGACATGTGTGAAGACTGCATACTTGGAAAGCAGAAGAGAGTCAGCTTTCAGACAAGTAGTAGAACCCCAAAGAAGGAGAGGCTTGAGCTCGTTCACTCCGATGTTTGGGGACCAACATCTGTCTCATCCATTGGTGGAAAACAATACTTCGTGACTTTCATTGATGATCACTCCAGGAAGGTATGGGTTTACTTTCTTAATCACAAGTCCGAGGTGTTTGATGCTTTCAAGAGATGGAAAGCAATGGTAGAAAATGAGACAGGTCTGAAGATCAAAAAGCTCATAACCGATAATGGTGGTGAATATGAAGACATCAGATTCAAGACGTTCTGCTATTATTACGGTATCAGAATGGAAAGAACCGTGCCAGGTACTCCTCAACACAATGGTGTAGCTGAGTATATGAACCGAACGTTGACTGAGAGAGCCAGAAGCATGCGTTTATAATCAGGTCTACCAAAGTAGTTCTGGGCAGAAGCAGTCAACACAGCAGCTTATTTGATCAACCGAAGTCCATCGGTACCATTAGACCTCGGAATACCAGAGGAGGTATGGAGTGGAAAAGAGGTAAAACTCTCACATCTGAAAGTTTTTGGTTGCCTAGCATGTGCATATCAGTGATCAAGGCAGAAATAAACTTGATCCCAAATCTAAGAAGTGCACCCTCTTTGGCTATGGAGAAGATGAGTTTGGCTATCGTCTTTGGGATGACCAAAATAAAAAGATTATTCGCAGTAGAGATGTAATCTTTAATGAAAAGGCAATGTACAAGGACCGACATACAGTAGACGCCAGCAACTCAGAGCAAAGTGGGCCAATATGTAGATGAAGATGATGTTCCAGATAGTCCTATAACAAAGCAGACAGTTGAGTGTCCTCAGCCAGAGGAACCAGTTGAGCAGAGCAGCGTGCAGCAGTCTGACACGCCACAACTTAGAAGATCAAGTCGGCCTCATATACCAAATAGAAAATACATGAACTATTTGTTGCTGACTGATGGAGGTGAGCCTGAATGCTACGATGAGGCATGTCAGCAGCAGATGCCAACCAGTGGGAGCTTGCTATGCAAGAAGAGATGAAGTCTTTAATCTCAAACAAGACATATGAGCTCACCAAATTGCCCATGGGTAAGAAAGCTCTTCACAATAAATGGGTGTATCGGGTGAAAGAGGAGTACGATGGCTCTAAGAGATTCAAAGCCTCTAGTTGTCAAAGGATTCCAACAGAAGGAGGGAATTGACTACACCGAAATTTTTGCTCCTGTTGTGAAGCTCAATACTATCAGGTCTGTTTTAAGTATTGTTGCTAGTGAAAATCTTCATCTTGAGCAGTTAGATGTGAAGACCGCATTCCTTCATGGAAATCTACAAGAAGAGATATACATGCACCAGCCAGAAGGTTTGCAGAAAAGGGGAAAGAAAACCTAGTGTGCAGATTAAAGAAGATCTTGTATGGCTGAAACAAGCTCCAAGACAGTGGTACATGAAATTTGATAGTTTCATGCACAGAGAAGGTTTTTAGAAGTGCAATGCCTACCATTGTTGCTACTTTAAGAGATGTAAGTCCAGTTATATCATCTGCTACTTTTATGTCGATGATATGTTAGTAGCTGGTTCAGATATGGGCGAGATCAAAAGCTTGAAGCAGCAATTGTCAAAAGAGTTTGACATGAAAGACCTGGGTCCAGCTAAAAAGATTCTTGGAATGCAAATCACTAGAGATAAACAAGAAGGGACTTTGCAGTTATCTCAGGCAGAATACATCAAGCGCATTTTGCATAGATTCAGATGGACGATGCCAAACCAGTTAGCACACCCTTGGCTAGTCACTTTCGTCTTTCCAAAATCAGTCTCCACAGACGGAGGGAGAGAGAAACTTCATGGATAAGATTCCTTATGCCTTAGCCGTTGGAGCTTGATGTACAATGGTCTGCACTAAACTGATATTGGCCATGCAGTGGGAGAGCTATCAGCAGATTTATGTCAGATCCAGGAAAGAATCACTGGGAAGCAGTGAAGTGGATTTGAGGTATCTAGAGGGCAACATAAAGTGTTTGAACTTGGTAAGGGAGAGTAAAAGTTCAAGGCTACATAGATGCAGACTTTGCAGGTGAAGTTGATTACCGAAGAAGCACCACTGGGTATGTCTTTACCATTGGCAATACAGCTGTTAGTTGGATGTCACAGATACAAATATTGTTGCACTATCCGCTACAGAGGCTGAGTATGTAGCAGTTACAGAAGCCAGTAAAGAAATGATATGGCTACAAGGTTTGTTGACATAGCTGGGATTCAATCAAGGGAAGAATGGTTCTGTATAGCGACAGTCAGAGTGCAATACATCTGGCAAAGAATTCAGCATTTCATTCCAAAACGAAGCACATGTTTCCGTTACCACTTTATCAGATCTTTATTGGAAGATGAAGTGCTAACATTGGAGAAGATCCATAGCAGTAAGAATCCAGCAGATATGTTAACGAAAGCTGTCACTACTGAGAAACTGAAGCTGTGCTTAGCTTCAGTTGGTCTTCACAGTGAAGAAAGTTTGAGCACACCACTATTCACATACGGTCATCTTTGTCTCCAAGTGGGAGATGTTAGTGGAGCCAAAAAAAAAAACATAATGGAGGAGTTAGTGGAGAAGTTAGTGGGAAATTAGTGAAAGCTATTGTTTAATTAGTAGTTAGAATTATACCTTCCCCCATTCTTTTTTGCTATAAATACCCCTTCAATTGTAATGTTAATTTACACCAAAAACACTAAGAACAATTGAGAGAGCAATTGTGAAGAAGTAAAGTGTGTGTGTAAGAGAGAAAGTTTTATGAAAGCTTTGAGAGAAAATCAGAGAGTTGTGAGCTTGTAATTTTCTCTAAATAGTGAAAGTGGGTATGCTCCGTGGATGTAGGCAAGTTTGTGCCGAACCACAAATATTTGTGTCTCTAATTTTTCTCTCTCTCATAACAATCTGGATATCTATAATGACCATTCTGTGAATCCACATATACATATTATACAAACAATATCTAATAAAATAATTTTGATCCTAGATACTGAAAAAAAAAAATACCCAGCATAGTTCAAACAATCAATTTTAAAAAAGTTACAGATTTCAAATGTGAAACCAACAATATACACTGTGGCTACAATAATGTTTGTACATTAATTACAAAAGACAAAACAGGAAGAGGCATGTTTAGATAAATAATAGGGATAATTGTAATAACGACCCATATATATAGATATTATTGTACAAAACTCTAAGAATAATTGATAATAACAATAACTCCCTTTGATCGGTTGACTAACCATTGACCACAGTTAGTCACTAACAGTTAAAGGGGTAAAATCGTTATTTTAGAAAAAAAAAATTTTAAAAAAAAAATTAAAAAAATGGACCAAATGAGATCTGGTCCATTAGATGAGATAAAAATATCTTCATCCAATGGACCAGATCATCTTGTCTATTACCAAAAAAAAAAAAACAGTTTTTTTAAAATTTTTTGTTCAAATCTATTTTTCTTCCAATTTTTTTTCTTTTTTCAATTTCTTTCTTTATCATTTTTTTTTTCTTTTCCTCATCTCTTCTTTTATTTCCCTCTACTTCCTCTTCTTTCTTCCGAATTGTTTTTTTGAATCTTCTTCTTCTTTTATTTTTTTTTGTTCTTCTTCTTCTTTCTTTCTTCTTTATTTTTTTCGAATTTTTTCTTCTTCTTTTTTCTTTTTAGAATTTTTTTATATTTTTATTGTTATATATTTCTTCTTCTTTTTTTTTTCTTGTTCTTTTTGTTTTTTTTTCCAGATTTTTTTTTCTTCTTCTTCTCTTCTTTTTTTTTCCAAATTTTTTTTATTTTATCTTCTCCTCTTCCTCCTCTCTTTCTTCTCTTCTTTTTTTTCCAGATTTTTATTTTTATTTCTATTCTTCCTCCTCCTCCTCTCCTCCTCTTCTTCTTCTTCTTCTTATTTTTTCAGATTTTTTTTAAAATTTTTTAAAAGACAATTTTATCCCTTTGACCGTTAGTCACTAACTGTGGTCAACGGTTAGTCAACTAGTTAAAGAGGAGTTATTATTATTATCAATTATTCTCATATTTTTGTGCAATTATACCTATATACACGGGGAGGTATTGTAATTGCCCATAAATAATATTATGCAAAGAACAAAAAAACTGCAACATATCATGAACCGTTTCCTAAACAGGTATGCTATATAGTGACGCTTTGGCAGGAGTTCCAACTTCCTCATGTTCAGATATGATCATTCAACATCTGATTTAAGACCATAAAAAGCTCCTAAGATCTCTAACCTTTCAAAACCAACATTATAACTAATCATAAAAGATTGAGCAAGCAGGACACGCAAACTCGGTGGCAACATCTGTGACAAATATCTTGATAAAAGAACACCAACACTGTCAAACACAAAGTGAAGAACATTTTTATTTGACAAGAAATATGCAGTTCACATATAATATCTAATCTATTATTAAATGTTTATAGCCATACTTGTCTGGGTCCTGCTTATAGAGATATAAAACATGCCCCTAAAAGTAGAGAAGCAAATGACTGGGTGTCTGATGCATTAAAGTGAAAATAGTGATCAATCAAATATGAAAGGCTCACCTGATCAAGGTATTCTCTTTCTTGGCCTGAATATCGTACATCTTCTTGACTGCATCCTTGATCTTTTTCTTGTCAGCACGAATGTCAACAATGAAAACCAAAGTATTGTTGTCTTCAATTTTCTTCGACTCCGTAGTGAGGGGATATTTAAGGATCTGATAATGGTCAAGCTTGTTCCTTGGAGGTACGCTAATCCGAGTATACTTGGGGTTGCATCAAAGGCATTTGAAAGACCACAAACGAAGCATATTGTCATGATAATGATAATTCTAGTACATGAACCTAAAAAGTCTAGAATATAGCTAATGCACAGTGTTGCGGCAAAGTACAAACAAAACAAAATAAATACTAAATTTGGGTTGAGTCGCGGATTATGTCATTTTTTTTAAGACGTTTTGCGGTTCTGCCGAACGTTGTACAGGCAGCATTAAGCTCCGTCGTCCCCAGGATAAAACAGTCCAGAATCACTTCTGTTTCAGAATTTTTTGTACTGAAAAAAATCAGAATCTGACGCCCCACAAACACTGCTCGTAATTGGTAAATTAAAAAGTGGAACAAAATGAACTTTGTTGTTTGCTCCGAAAATAAATTAATAGAACAGAAACCGGTTTACTATTTCACTTTGTTGTTGAAATAAAAAATGGGAACATAAACTGGTTTGCTTGATTTCGGAACAAAAAATATAAAAGAAGTTGTTGTGTGCTTGAAATAATAATAATAATAATAATAATAATAATAATAATAAAAAGTGGCCTTGCTTTTTGTTTGGGAAACAAAAAATAGGTGAGCAACTTGACTAGTTGCTATTTGCTTGAATAAGAGTTGTTTGCTTGTGAACTGTTTTTTTTTTTTTTTTTTTCTGTGTATTTCTAAATGTTTATCAAACTGGTTGTCTGTCACTTTATATAGAAAAATAATCTGCATAACTTTCAGAAAAAATTGAATGTGGATAGTGGTAGAAGAATGTGAGATATGCGAGAAAACTTAGGATAAAGACTTAGTCTCCAACTGAACTCTCTTTTACCAAGTTAATAAAAGAATAAATGTATTATTATTTTTAAAATAATAATCAAAATTCACATAAACTCCAACAATTCCCCACTTGAATTTTAAAAATAAGTTTCATCGAGCAATATAATTTAATATAAGATTGTGTATAAACAAAGATGTCTATCGACTTGAAAACCCTTGCATAGTATAGATGATTTAGATTATACTAGAGTAACTCGTAGTTTTAAACTCTATCTCTAACAAACATCTCACACACAACCCTACTAGGGTGAAGTCAAAAAGCCCGTGTTTTACGGCCATGCATGTGTATCCCAGTATAGTGAATACTCTAGAGAATTTGCCCAAAATTCCATAGAAAGTGGCCACACTTTCACATTCACTTAGGTGAGTCTATCAAGAGTACTCATGTAGCTAGGTACTCCGCTCCACATAAAGTATAACACTCATTAAGAGTTTAAAATTAACTCAACCTTTTTATTGCTTCAGGATATCATGCTTCACATAATATATCAAATATAACTTATAATTATTATAATAGCATGATTCACCACTAATCACTTCATAACTTGTTATTACCTATTAAACCTAGTTCTTGGGATCTCTAGTTTATAGGTTGGGTTACCATCATGAGTGATTCATCATTATAAGGGCTTTAGTCTCATTCCGTTTGAGGTTTTGAAAACTCTCTCTAGTTAATCCTTTCGTCAAAGGATCAGCCAAGTTATCATCACTATGTACATGATCCACTCTTACAGCTCCAGTATAGAGAAATTTTCTAACAGTACTATATTTGCAATGTATTTGTCGCCTTTTTTTCGTTATAATAACGGTTTTGAGTCTTTCCAATAGCTGCGGTGGATCAAGACATCTGGAATCAGTCTTTCCCATAAATGGATTTTAGAACAACAGAGGTGGATTTATTAGTATTGTTGTTAGAAATAACAAGTATTTCATTCTTTTGATTACGGGCTTCTTCTTCAATCTGAATATGAGTAATTAAATTCTCTAAGAAAATTCTTTAGTTTTGTGCCTAAGGACACTTTTAAAGTCTTTCCCACTTGGGGGCAATTTTTTAATTAGAACAACAATTTAAAATTGTTCATTTAGAGACATACCTTCAGAGATGATTTCATGTAATATTTTGTAGTTCATGTGACTGGGTTTCTACAGATGTGTCATCAGTCATTTGATATTTCAAGTACCGATTTACTGCATATTTATTTACTCCAACCTTCTCTATGTCGTATTTTTTCTGAAGTGTTTCTCAAATTTCCTTAGCATATTTGTTAGAATTGTAGTAGTCATAAAATCATCAGATAAACCATTTAACAATTTCTTGCAAAGGAAATCATTTTCAAGCCAAGACTCATGCTCCTTTGTTTGAGCTTCGGTTGGTTTAACAAGTGAAACATGCAGAATTGGTTTTTCAAAAGTAAGAACATATGCAACAATATTTTTTACTTCCATCTTTTAAAATGAAGCCCCTCAAAACGGAAAGCTTTGTTCAGATCAGTAGTTGCTTTAATAATATCAGTAGACATGGTAGCAGAAGAGAACGTCTTAAAATTATTGCTGCAAAATGCAAAATACAAGAAAAAATTGCTGCTACAAAGTACAAACATAACAAAAATAAATATTAAACTTGGGTTGAGTCGTGAACTAGATCGCTTTCTTTAAGACGTTTCATGGCTCTACCCAAAGTTGTACAAGCAGTATTTAGCCTCGTCGTCCCTAAGATAAAATAGTCCAGAATCATCTCTGTCTCGAAATTCTTTATACTGAAGAAAATAAGAATCTAACACCCTACGAATACTGCTTGGAATCGGAAAATTAAAAAGTGAAACAAAATGAACTTTGTTATTTGCCCCAGAAATAAATTAACAAAATATAAACTGGTTTACTATTTCACTTTGCTATTGAAATAAAAAATGAGAACAAAAATTGGTTTGCTTGATTTCGGAATAAAAAATAGAAAAGGAGTTGTTGTATGCTTGGAATAAATAAAAAAAGTGGCCTTGCTTTTTGCTTAGGAAACAAAAAATAGAACGGCAACTTGACTTTGCTATTTGATTGAATACGGAGCTGTTTACTTTTGAACTGATTTTTTTACTTTTCTTTGTATTTCTGAATGTTTATCAAACTAGTTGTCTATCAGATTATATAGAAAAATAATTTGTATGACGTTCAGAAAAAAAAAAATGAATGTGGATAGTGGGAGAATAATGTGGGATGTGGGAGAAAACTTAGGATAAAGACTTGATCTCCAACTGAATTTTCTTTTACCAAGTTAATAAAAGAATAAATATATTATTATTTTTAAAATAATAATTAAAATTTACATAATCTCCAACACATCGTGTATCATCCATCAGTTTACATAATGTTGCATGATTAACCAATCACATTTATCCATAAACCGTATTAAGTTATATAAAAGAGCATCAAACACAAAAAAAAACTTTTTATTTGACACATGGCCATATTAAGTTATACAAAAGAGCTTACAGGAAGAATAACATGATCAATATGTTGCTAAAATAATTGACACTTGGTTTAAGTCTCAATCGAATTGTCCTCTCTGTAGATCATATGTGTGTAATCTAACAATCTCATTTGAATGTTCTATTTCTTTGTACACATTGCTAGATTCTTTTAGAAGAGAAGACTTTTTCCATGAAAAAGCTATCATGTCCTGCGATCCGCAGTGCTCCTAACACCCAAACTCCTCGATTAGATAAGAAGCAAAAAGTACTCATTGATATCTTCTTTTTTACATTGATTTTTGATTCATTTGTGTTGATGGCCAAAAATTTGTATAAAAAAACCTTTGAAAATATGTAGTTATAAACTGTTGTCCAATGTTAATATTATATGGAGATCGGCCGCTTATTATTAAACAGTTCCTGTAAGAAAAAGAACTCATACCACCCATGTGAAGTGGTAATTACAGAATCATTAATTTTGTGTGAAGTGTTACTTAATAAGTAAAACTTACATTTCTTGTAACGTCTCTAATTTTTCATAATTATGAACAATATTATTATTAATTATTATTTAGTATACAACAGTTAAGTATGTGATTTATATTGGTGAAAAGTATATTATATTCGGTATATGGTTGAAAACGAATAATGATTTTAACCGAGTTAAATCCCATTAGCGATATTATTTTCATGGTGTATTTGAATGATAATGAGTCCAATAGAATATTAGTGAATTTGGTAATTGGATAGGTGTGAAATATTTTTGGAATAATTATCGAGATGAGATGTGATTAATTGTAAATTGGATTGCCATTTTGTGATTTGTAGAAGCTCAAGGGAGCAATTTGAAATTAGGAAAGTGAAGTTGGTCAAGAAGAGTTTTGTGTAAAGAATAGCATTTCAGGTTTGGTGATACCGTTTTGTTTCGTATTTTTCTTTTTCAGAATATTTCGGAATCGTATATTATATATTTTTAGTTTATTTGAGCTCTATTGATTATGATATGTTGTTTGAAATTGATTTTGGGATGATTTGATATATTGTTTGTAATAAATTGATTTTGAATATATATATATATATATATATATATATATATAT
>QUWJ01001698.1:0-21040 GCA_003430845.1 Xanthoceras sorbifolium | reverse complement strand
CAAGAGACCAAGAGAACACAATATCAGAAAAGTCATAGTCATGGGGAACTGCTCTTTTCTGCTTGCTAGAATCGGTACCTTGCATCATGTTCTCTCTCTTTCTCATTTATCTGTATCATCAACCAACAATCACAATATTAAAAACCCAAACCCATTTCACAGACACCCTTTAAATACTCAAAAAACAACCACAAAAATAAGGGGGAAAAAGAAGAAGTTACTTAACAAGAAAGCAAGTTGATGAAATGGCTATGAAGAAAACAAGGAATCTATAGTACAAAGTACTAACATGTATCAAAAGAAAGAGATAATTGTTATCCTTTTACTAAAGAGTAAACTTTTATACCGAAAGAAAAAGTTAGGAATGACATTCTTTGAGAAACAGATGTAAACAAGTTTATAGAGGGAAGTTGATCAGACAATGTAACAAAGCAGACGACCAAGGTCTTCTCTTTCTTGAAAAAATAAAACATAGAAATTCATTATAGATTATGGATATCTAATTTTCAGAGCTTCTCATTACTTCATTTTCATGGAACCCAATACCTCCCATTACACCATAAGCGTGACTCTTTGAAATGGATAATTCTTTTTGATTTTTTAGTAACTATTAGGACAAGACAAAGCTCTGTTGGCATTCTTATGGAAAGAAAATGACAATGAAAACCTTAAAAAGAGAGTTTAGTATTCTAGATGTTGACACCAGCTCAAGGTCAAGGTCAAGGTCAAGGTCAAGGAGAGAGGCTCGAGCCTTCCCTATCCCTGGATCGTGAACCATTGTGTACCCAGGTTGGTTCGCTGGGTTCGCAATAGTTCGCAAATCCAGTGCACTTGATTCGCAAATCATCGCCCATGGAAGGAATAGGGTGGAATCTCCATCGCCTATGGAATCAACATGGAAATAGATCCAGATCCACCATCTATCTCAGTTTTTTATATAAAAAAAAAAATTATTGTCATTTTAGAAAAAAAAGGAGAAATTTATTTGTTCCCTAACTTATCTTAAAAAATTACTTTTTTATTTTTTTGTTTTTAGTCCATTAGGTCCCTAAATTATCATAATTGAATCAAATTGATCCTTCTATTTGTAAACCATTAATCACGCTCAACAGTTTAAGGGGCATTTTGGTCTTTAATATGTGAATTATTTTTATAAAAAATTACCTATCCAATCAACATATGCCGCATCATCTATTAATGTGAAATGATATAAATACTTCTAGTTAAAAAATAATAAAAAATATTAAATTATAAAATATTAAATAATAATATCTCCATATTAGTGGACTGTATAGATTATATTAAAAAAAATTTTAAAAAAAACATAAAATAAAAAAATATAAATTATTTTTAGGTTTGAAGGTGATCCAATCTCCAAATTGGATCTCCACCCAACCCAAAAATTTATTTATTTTTTTGTTCATGTAAGGTTAACTGTCTTAGTACTAGCAGTATTCCGTATCAAAATCTCATTTGCTTGTAATTCATTCAGTTGTAATGTCTTAAGATACTATGTGCTTCAAGCTTCAAGCGGATTCAAGTGTTGCTGACTTCGGAAAGCTCGTACGTTATGGTAAGCATTAGCTTGTCTTTAGCTATCGGAAGACTAGGCGCACACACAAACAATTTGCATATTTGTGTCCCTACATCGTAATGCAATATTGTAACATCCCAAATTTCGAGTAATTGCTTGTGACTATGTGAATATAAATTTTGTGAGTTGAGGGGTGTAAAACGTAATTAAAAGTATGTTTATTTTATAGTTTCCAGGTGGACCAGATGGAACGGTCCAGAAATGATGCAGGACGAAAAAGAAGAGTGAAAAACTGGGACAGGGAGTATCGCGACCTGACCATCACGACCACAGATCGAGATGAGTTGCTCGCGATGAAAAATGGTGATTCTTAGCAGTGAGCAACGCGACCAGGGTACCGCGATGGGTGATCGCGATGAAGGCGGTGGAGTTGCTCCAGAGAGCAACGCGACCACAGGTCGCGACGACGGTCGCAACGACCGAAATTTTATAAAAAAAATAAGTCATCGCAGAACTCACCAGAAAACAGAAAAAAGGGAAAACAGAGAGAAAGAGAGACGAGAGAAAGAAAGAAAGAAGAAAGAGAAGAAGAAAGAAGAAGAGAAGAAGAAGAAGAAGAAGAAGAAGAAGAGGAAAAGAAAAAGAAAAGAGAAAGAAAGAAGAAAAAGAAGAAAAGAGAAGAGAAGAAGAAAGAGAAAAAGGAAAGTGAAAGGAAAAAGAAATCCAGAAAGAAAAAGGCATAAAAACGGAATCCAGGTAGGTGTACACTGATTTCTGAATTTGTTATAATTTTCGTTATATATTTTCATTTGAATTTTTCATATTTCGTTAAATTGAGTATTAAATTGATTTATAGATTTTGTATAATTATATTTTGTTTACGAATATTGTTAGAAACTGTCTGAAAAATAATTAGGGAATATGATAGTTTACTGAAATTTCTATGTTTTCAAATAACTTGTTTTACGAGTAATATTTGGAAATGATTTTAGAAAAATCGTATATAATTATTGTTTCGTAAATACTATTTGAAAATAATTTTAGAATATATGGATATGAGTATCAATGAAAGTTTTGGCTTTATGAAAATAATTGGTGATTTGGAACGTTTGATTCGTGAATAACTGTTGATTAATGGGAAAACGAATATAAAGTGATAACTATGGCATCTCGCGGGGCAAACCTGGTATAGTCCAGTTTAGGCGAATCCCGGAGATAACTATTGCACTGATATTCATGACAGTTACATCTCGCGGGGCAAACCTGGTATAGTTCAGTTTAGGCGAATCCCGGAGATAGATATTGTCCTGATATTCCATAACTGTTGCATCTCGCGGGGCAAATGTAACGACCCGGGACGCTCTACGGCTCTTGCCCGACCCCGTTACTCACAGATACTGTCCGCTTTGGGTGCTCTACGGCGTCGGCCCTCACGGCTTTCTTTCGCCTCCCTCATCAGGATTCGAACCTGGTACTTGTCCATAAGTACCAAGCCTTATCAAGTTGAGTACCAATTGAGCTACTAGCTCAATTGGTACTCAACTTGATAAGGCTTGGTACTTATGGACAAGTACCAGGTTCGAATCCTGATGAGGGAGGCGAAAGAAAGCCGTGAGGGCCGACGCCGTAGAGCACCCAAAGCGGACAGTACCTGTGAGTAACGGGGTCGGGCAAGAGCCGTAGAGCGTCCCGGGTCGTTACAATAAAAGGCGCCTTTTATTGTAACGGCCCGGGACGCTCTACGGCTCTTGCCCGACCCCGTTACTCACAGGTACTGTCCGCTTTGGGTGCTCTACGGCGTCGGCCCTCACGGCTTTCTTTCGCCTCCCTCATCAGGATTCGAACCTGGTACTTGTCCATAAGTACCAAGCCTTATCAAGTTGAGTACCAATTGAGCTAAAATCCTGATGAGGGAGGCGAAAGAAAACCGTGAGGGTATTGCCCAAAGCGGACAGTACCTATGAGTGACATTGGCTGGGGGTAGACGATAGGGTCAAACCTGGGATGTTACAATAAAAGGCGCCTTTTATTGTAACGGCCCGGGACGCTCTACGGCTCTTGCCCGACCCCGTTACTCACAGGTACTGTCCGCTTTGGGTGCTCTACGGCGTCGGCCCTCACGGTTTTCTTTCGCCTCCCTCATCAGGATTTGAACTTGGTACTTGTCCATAAGTACCAATTCTTATCAAGTTGAGTACCAATTGAGCTAGTAGCTCAATTGGTACTTATGGACAAGTACCAAGTTCAAATCCTGATGAGGGAGGCGAAAGAAAACCGTGAGGGTATTGCCCAAAGCGGACAGTACCTATGAGTGACATTGGCTGGGGGTAGACGATAGGGTCAAACCTGGGATGTTACAGCAAACCTGGCAAGTCCAGTTTAGGCGAATTCCGGAGATAGCCATTGCACTGTATTCCTGACAGTTACATCTCGCGGGGCAAACCTGGCTTAGTCCAGTTTAGGCGAATCCCGGAAGTGAACGTTACACCGATGTTACAGATATAGAAATGTATGATGAGTGTATGGTCAGATGGAGAATGAAAGTGAATAAAATGTTTATAAATAAAATGTTACAGAATAAATAAAATACTTATAAAAGAATTGGAAACTGAATTTTGTATACTTTATTGATTAAATTTAAATGCTTTTATTAAACTGTTTGTATATGACTTATTTTAGTGAGAAAGTTGAAGGTTGAAATATTTTTATACGATCGTATTGGAATATTTTTATTATGAAATGATTATTGATTTTGATACTTGAGTTTAGTGTACACCTACTAGGCATTATTGCTTAGCGCGTTGATTTCATCACGTGCAGGTATCAGAGACACAGGGGAAAACAAAGAATAGAGAGGAAGTAACAGCAGATTGAAGGTCCAGAGTCACAGTTTCTTTTGAGTAGTTATAAGTGAATGTTAATTGTATATTGTATTTAGTTAAGCATGCATATACAGAAATCTGTAATTTGACATTTATAGATGTTTTGTAAATAAGTGCTTTATGATTTATATTCTTTTCACATGTTTGTAAGTCTGAATTTAATATGTTTTATTTGAAACTGTTTGGAAGTCGCACTAAACGGCAGAGTGCGCATTTGAATGAAATGAGATTTGAAGTGTTGTTGTGAAATGTATTTGAATTGAGTTGTATTATCTTGTTTTATTGAAAACAGGTTTTGGGAAATCAGAAAAATAAAGGAAACTCTGCCGAAATTTTTAAAAACAAAATTTTGATGGGCTCACTAGAAACATATTTTTAATTTATAAGTTATATGATTTTCACTGAGTTGAAATTTATAAAGTGAATTAAGTAAAGTTTTGACAACCGGTAGCGCTTTCTGGGTCGATCCAGACGGGTCGGGTCAAGGGGTGTTACAAATATGTTTATGCACATACATACACATCGCATTTGTGTCACTGAATTATTGTGTAGTTTACCTATATGCATTATAGGAATTAGTTTCTCTCATGTTCACGTCTATTAGTTTGGAGGGATATTTCTATTTTCCCTCCTGACGATTCAATCAACGATATTTTACCCCCTTACATTTCAAAAATAATCATCTTTCCCCATGGAGTTAACTTTCCATCCAAAAAGCAATATGATGATAAAAAAAGTAAGTATAAAGACTTAATTGCCCTTGAAGCATATTTATTTACCCTTTAATGCATATTTTCACCAGAGGGGAAAATAGGAATATCCTTTAGTTTGCATGTAGTTGTTGTTGTCATTTTCCGTTTTCTCCTGAAAACGTCCGTGGTTGAGGTTCTTAACTCTTTTCAGAAAGCACGTTATGTTCAGCCATACTCGGGATATTCTGGGTTTCGCTCATACAAGTTCACAACTATCTTTTATGCTTGCTAGTGGCTAGTTGCTTTTTATTTCAGATCTTCTGAATGAAACTTGCAACCATGTGTACGACCCTGTGATTATGGTTTCTAGATCGCATGTTGTCTTCTTTAGCAACTCGCAACCTGTGTGCTTGCAGGTTTGGCCTTGCAGTTTCTCCCTCCCTTTTTGGTTGAAACGCGTGACCTTTTTGACGCTGCTCTTAGTCAGTGGTTTAGCCATAGAGGTTTCTATCAAGTGTCACTAAGTGAAACTCGTGACCATGTGATGCGACTCTAAGGTTGCATGTTTGTCTAGAGAGTTCCCTTTGGGAACAACTCGTGAGCCTTGGCCAGCAACCCTTGATCACAAGGTTTGCTTTTAGGTCTCACGCGACCTAAATTCGCAAGGTCGCAAGTTTGCTTTTGTTTGACGAGACTCATTTTTATAAGCTCCTTATAAATAGCTATTTTTCTCATTTTCTCTCTAACTCTTGCAAATTTTCTAAAGAACAAATGAGAAAGAAAAACTGTAACACCCCCTGACCCGACCTGTCTGGATCGACCCAGGGAGCGTTACCGGGTTTTCAAAACTTTTCTTAATTCACTTTATAAATTACAAACCAGTGAAAATCATATAAATTGTATTTTAAAAATGTGTTTCTAGTGAGCCCATCAAACTTGATTTTCAAAAATTTCGGCAGAGTTTCCTCTATTTTTCTGACTTCCTAAAACCTGTTTTAAATAAAACAAATATAATACAATATAATTCCAACACTTCTATATCCAAATTTTCACATCAATGCGCACTCTGCCATTTAGTGCGACTTTCAAACAGTTTCAGATAAAACATATATAATTAATATTTACAAACATTTGAAAAGAAATATAAATCATAAAGCTTATTTACAAAACATATATACATGTCGAATTACAGATTTCTGTATACGAATGCTTAACTAAATACAATATACAATTAAAATTCAATTGTAACTACTCAAAAGAATTGTGACTCTGGACCTTTAATCTACTGCTACTTCCTCTCTATCCTTTGTTTCCCTCTGTATCTCTGATACCTACGCGCGATAAAATCAACGCGCTAAGCATATAGCTTAGTGGGTGTACACTAAACTCAATTGTCAAAATCATAAATAATTTTGCATAATAAAATATCACCATATTATCATATATAAATCATTTACAGAAATAAAACTGATGAAATCAATTCAATATAAACCATTCAATACAATTAATAATCCATGCAAAACCAAATCATTAATTCTTTTATAATAATTTCTTTGCAAATCATTCTCAATTCTGGCTCTCTAGAATACTCAACATAATTTCAGGACTGGAATACGGGTCTAATCTCTGTAATATCGGTGTGACGTCCGGGGTTGCCTCGCTACAACAGTCACTAGTATCGGTGTGATTGTCAAAGAGTGCCCCGCTACAACAATCACTAGTATCAATGTGATTGTCTGAGATTGCCCGCCTACAATAATCACTGGTATCTGTATGACGTCCGGGATTGCCCCGCTACAACAGTCACTGATCTCAATGTGACATCCGGGATTGCCCCGCTACAACAGTCACAAGTAATAACGGTGTAGTACGACAGTAATAACCCAGCTGGTATACCAACCTCCTATATCCATTTCCTATGTCCAAGTATCCTAGGGCCGTTTTCATCATATCATATATTCAATTTGTTTTCAAAACATTGTTCATACAATAATTAATTCAAAAACTCACTTTATAAACGAAATTCGATTATATTAAAATGTTCTGAAAATTAAAATCATATAAACACATATATAATAACGTAATTCACAATTATTATTCAAATTAGTTACCAAAATCATTTTCAACAAAATTCTCAAATGAAAAAACGCAATACAAATCGATATTAATATTACCCAAAATCATTATTTCCATCAATTATCAATTTCAACGAATCCAAAATCATAATTGCATATATTTTATCAAACAGAAATCCTCTCAAGTATTCCAAAATCAATATTTATCAACATTTGTAAAACAAGATATTCAAAAACATCTCAATAACAGAAAACAGAATGTAATAATACTATAGATCATAAATCAAACTCATTAAACTTAATATACTCGAAATTTTGTAATTCAAATTCAATAAAATCAATTTGCATCTAAAAACTAAACTCAAAATAGCAGTGTACACCAACCTGGATACCGGTTTTTACGAGCTTTTTTTCTGGATTTCTTTTTCCTTTCTCTTTCTCTTTTCTCTTTTCTTTTCCTTTTCTTTCTCCTTCCTTTCTTATTCCTTTCTTCTTCTTCTTCTTCTCTCTTCCTTTTCTCTTTCTTCTTTCTCTCTCTTCTTTTTCCTCTCTCTTTTCTTTCTCTCCCCGGTCTCTCTCTTCTATTTCTCTTTTCTTCTCCTCTTTCTGCCATTTCTACCGCCTCTTATTTTTTTTATAAAATTTCGGTCGTCGCGACCATCATCGCAACCTGTGGTCGCGCTACCAGGTCGCGTTGCTCACTAGAGCCATTCCACCGCCTTTATCGCGATCACCCATCGCGGTACCATGGTCACACTGGTAGTCGCGTTACTCACTGCCAGAATTTGACATTTTCACCGCGAGCTAGTCAGCGCGATCTTTGGTCGCGGTGACTGGTCGCGGTGCTCACTGCCAAAAATCACCATTTTTCATCGCGAGCGACTCATCGCGATCTCTGGTCGCGGTGAGTGGTCGCGATACTCACTGCCAAGAAATTCCATTTTTCACCGCGAGCAGTTTATCGCGATCTGTGGTCGCGGTGCCTGGTCGTGGTACTCACTGTCCACTTTTTTCTTCACTTCATGCAATCTTTCTGGACCACTTCACCTGGTCCACCTGGAAACCATAAGAATAAACATACATTTAATTACGTTTTACACCCCTCAACTCATAAATTATGATATCCACATACTCAAAATGACTTATTCGAAATTAGGGATGTTACAAAAACCCTATGAGAAAAAGAGTTCATTTCCAACCCAAAAGAGTTTCCAAGTGATTTCTGGTCATCTCTTAATGGATTCTAACTCTCATTTGCTCACTAGCTTCCTTTATGGTAAGGCTTACTTCTTTCTTTGAGTAGCTATTCATTTTAGCTTCTCTTAGACCTAGAAATCTTTGATTTCTTTCTGTGGACTTTCATATCTGCACTTTGTTAGGTATTGATTGTGGGTTGTTGTTTTATTTATGTCATTACATTGTTTGGATCTTGTTTGACCTAGATTTTAGGTATTTCATGAACTAGATTAATTTGTATGAGGTAAACTTATCTAGTTCTCATAGAGTAATTGGTTGTTGATTTTGTTTGTTGTGTTCATGCATTAGAGCACATAGACCAAACTTCAATTTGAGTTAAAGTTTTGCTATCTTGGAGGTGCCGATTTGAACAAGCAATTTGAAATCAAGGACTACTAGTAAAAAGTCTGCGGGTACAAGTGATAAGGTACCGCTCAAGATGATGAGATTAGAAAGTCTAGCCTGAGATACCAAGAGTAGTGTGGTTAGTAAGCTGAGTCTCAAACATCAAGAGTGTTGCGACTAGTAAATCCAGTCTGAGATACCAAGAGTGGCGTAGTATGGATACCAACCTGAGGGAGTGAAGAGTGATAAGCTAAAGTCCAACTTGAGGGAGTTAAGAGTGGTAGATTTGTAAATATCCTGAGAGTGTACCTATCTTTCAACCAATGGATTTTGTGACTTAAGTGGCTAAAGAGTTGGTTTCGTGATTTTTACCTTGTTGGGTTTGCCCGCTAAATTTCTATAACCAAATCTCTTTATCTGTATCTCTTATTTACTTTAAATATGTTTGAGATTGTTTATGTACTTATATTCCGCAACTTACAAACTAAACACGATGCATAACCTATTCACCCTTTTAGATTATTGCTAGCTTATTACTGTAACATCCCCTGACCCGACCCGTACGGAACGAATCTGGGAGCGTTACTAGTTTACAAAACTTTCTGAACTTTTCTTAATATTGGAACATACTTGAAAACATATATTAATATTTCCAAAAACCTTTCAAATTGGGCCCACAATATTTATAAAAATTTTGACAGAATTCCCTTTGTTTTGCTAACTTTCCAAAAGAATACCTGTTTATTAAAAATTTCAAATTCACAACTCAAACACTTCTAAAGTCCAATCATATGCACATCCTGCCAACGATGCGATTTTCCAAACATTCTCAATCAATCAATCAGTAGACAGTTTTTCAGAAAACATATAACCTCATATTTGAAAATCACATCAAAACTAACAAATATTTACAAACCACTTAATTTACATTTTTAAAATCCATATATAAAACTGATAACAAATAATTACAAGACTCAATAAATTCAACTTTTACATTGGACTGTATATGCATGCTTGACATAAGTAAAAACGGTAAACAAAATAACTACCCAAAAAAATAATGCTGGAGGTGACTCAGGTATCCTGCAGAATTAAAACTAATGCACTAAGTGTTTCGCTTAGTGGGTGTACACTAATATTATATAAAAATCATGTAATAGTAATAAACATACTTCCATGAATTCAGTTATTAAATAAGTATTAAAATATGAGCAGAACTCAACATAAATCCAACTAATCATTCGATAATAAAAACAAATAAAAGCAGTAATAAACATATTTCCATAAACTTGTTTATTTAACAAATATTAAAATAAAAACGTGAATCATTATCGAATGTATAATTCTTTTGATAAACATATATGAAAAATCCAACAATAAGTTTTCTTTAATTTCATAATTTTCCATACATCTCATTTTAGGCCTCTGATACACATCATAGGTTTACTGGACTGGATTAAAGGTTGTTCAGCACTGGAACCCAACGGGGACTGCTCGCTGAATTATATACAGTCGGGTTTCCCATTTCAGCATGAAATGGTATCCCTATACAGGTATCATTTCCGACATCGGACCCAACGGGGACTGCTTGACAGAAATGTCTTCACTCTAGGATCGTCCACAACGGTGGCTACACATAATCCAAATAGTGGTATCATAATCATCAAAATATCATAAATCTCAATGCAGTACTACTACGTGAACCCAATTGATATGTCAATTTCCTATATCTGTTTCCCTATATATATGTATATATCAGGGTCATTTCCTAGATATTCCATAATTTTCTCAATTTGACAACTTTTCATAATTCACAAACTATATTCTGATATCATTTCTGAAATAACATACTTAGTCATGTTTTTTTACTAAATTATCACAATACGAAATCATTGAAAACAATTGTTCAAACCTTTCGTTTCCACAATATATATATATATATATATATATATATATATATATATACACTGAAATCAATACGTTAATTACTAAAGATTCCATATTTATTCAAAAAAAACTTCCAAACATTATTTTCAAATTGAAATCATTATAACAACATAGTTTACAAAAACTATTCAAACAATATTTTCAATAATTATTTGTTGGAAACACGAAAATTCCAGGAACTTATATATATATATATATATATCACAAAATCAATCTTTTTTTTTCAATCTTTTCAGAATACTCGGGAATATATTTTTCAAACAATAATCATAAAACATATTCAATAAAACAATATAATCCACTAAATCATTCAATATTCTTTTATCGAAATCATGGAAATTCAAAGTAAAGCATAAAAAATACGTGTACACTGTAATATCCCTAATTTCAAATACATATGAAAAGTATGGTTGAATTAATTTTGAGTATGTGAATATAATATTTATGATTTGAGGGGTGAAAAATGTAATTAAATGTATGTATATTTTTAAGGTTTCCAGGTGGACCAGGTGGAGCGGTCCAGAAAGAATGCATGAAAGAAACGGAAAATGTTAGCAGTGAGTACCGCGACCAGTCACCACGACCAGGGATCACGATGAGCAGCTCGCGGTGAAAATGGTGATTTTAGGCAGTGAGCACCGCGACCAGGGATTGCGCTGAGCAGCTCGCGGTGAAAATATTGATTTCGGGCAGTGAGCAACGCGACCAACATTGCGACTAGATACCGCGATGGTTGATCGGAATGAAAGCGGGGAAATCACTCCAGTGAGCAACGCGACTAGGTGGCACGACCACAGGTCGCGAGGAGCGGTCACGATAGCCAAATTTTTATAAAAAAAATTAGAGGCGGTGGAAGTTTCACGAGGAAGCAAACCAGAAAAAAAAAAAAAAAAGAGAGAACGAGAGGAGAGAAAGAAAAAGAAAGAAAAAGAAAAAGAAGAAAGAAGAAGAAGAATAGAAGAAGAAGAAGAGAAGGAAGAAGAAGAAAGGAAGAAGAAAGGAGGGAAAAAGAGAAAAAGAGAAAGGAAAAAGAAAATTCAGGAAAGAAAAGTAGTAAAAAGGTTATACAGGTTGGTGTACACGTGTTTCTGAAAACTTTGTGAATTTCGTTATATTATTGATTTGAATTTCTATATTTTGACTAAATGAATTGAAAACTTGTTATTGATTTTGCAAAATTATGGATTTGTGATATCGCATGTTTTCGAATATGTGTACGAATATTGTTTTGTGAATATCATTGTTGTTGAATTGATGAATATTAATTGAAATAAAAATTGAATATATGGTATTGTGAAACGACCCTAGGATACTTGCACATATACACGGATATCGGAGGTTGGTATACCAGCTGGGTTATTTCAGCAGTACTGCACAAATATTGATCTTGATGTTGATATTATGTACCTCCCTAAGGATTCGTCCTGGGGTTGGGAGTTATGATTCTGATAATATGTACCTCCCTAAAGATTCGTCCTGGGGTAGGGAGTTATGTACCTCTCTAAGGATACCGAACACTTGGTCCTAGGATAGGGAGTTATATGTACCACCCTTGGATGGAGCAGGCCTAACTGCCAGTCCTAGGGTTGGGAGTTATATTCGGCAGACAGTCACTGAGAGGTCGAACGACCCATATTCCAGTCCGGAAATTATGTTGAGTATACCAAAGGGCCAGGATTGAAATGAAATTGAATAAACTGTTTATAAACGAATTTAGAAAATTGATATTGTATAGTTTAATTTACTAATTGAGTTAAATAGTGATTTGTTTTTATAATATCATGTTTATATTTTATGTTGAAATTTATTTTGTAATTTTGATAAATGAGTTTAGTGTACACCTACTAAGCGATATGCTTAGCGCGTTGATTTCATCACGCGTAGGTAACAGGGATACAGAGGGAGAAAAAGACTGAAGAGGTGATATCTGCAGACTGAAGATTCAGAGTCACCATACCTTTGGGTAGCTATATAGTTTTGTATAATATTCAATTACACATGCATATACAGAAGTTTGTAAATTTGATATATATATATATATATGGTTTGTAAATAGTTGTTTAATGGTTTTCGTTTCCAAAGGTTTGTAAGTATTAATTATAAATTGTTTTATTTGAAAATGTTTGGAAAGTCGCACTAAATGGTAGAGCGCGCATTTGATTGAGAAAGAAATTTGAAGTGTTGATTATTATATTATGAGTTTTTATTTAAAAACAGGATTTTTGAAAAATCAGAAAAACAGAGGAAACTCTGACAAAATGTTTTTTAAACAGTTTTGAATGGGCTCACTAAGATAGAATTTATTTGATTTTCAATGATTTTCAAATTATAAAGTGAGTCAAGTCAAGTTTTGAAAACACGGTAGCGCTCCCTGGGTCGATCCAGACAGGTCGGGTCAGGGGTTGTTACGTGCCTTTTTATTGTGACGTCCACCTCTAGGATTCGCCTACACTGGTCTATGCCAGGTTTGCCCCGCGAGCTCCAACGGTCACTCACAAGGTACTGTCCGCTTTGGGTCGTCCGGGGTTGCCCCGCTACAACGCCCTCACGGTTTTGCTTCGCCTCCCCCCAAATCAAGATTTGAACCAGTTACTTATCCATAAGTACTAATCCTTATCAAGTTGGGTACCAATTGAGCTACCCAACTTGATAAGGATTAGTACTTATGGATAAGTAATTGGTTCAAATCGTGATTTGGGGGGAGGCGAAGCAAAACCGTGAGGGCGTTGTAGCGGGGCAACCCCAGACGACCCAAAGCGGACAGTACCTTGTGAGTGATCGTTGGACCTCGCGGGGCAAACCTGGCATAGACCAGTGTAGGCGAATCCCGGAGGTGGACGTCACATGTGCGACGTATCAAAGGAGGATTGGACTTTGGCAGTCGACGGATCAAGTAACGCCAAGGGTAGCGGACTAGGGGTAGTACTTATCTCACCCGAGGGACACGTCATCGAACGACCCATCCGATGCGGATTCAAAACCACTAACAACGAAGCCAAGTATGAGGCCCTCATAGCCGGACTCACCTTGGCAAAGGACTTACACGTCGAACGGATAACGGTACGTAGTGACTCCCAATTAATTGTAAGACAATTGCAAGGATCCTACCAAGCTCGAGACTTGAAAATGTCGGCTTACTTAACCTTGGTGAAAGAATTACAAGCCTCGTTCGAGTTGTTCGACATCGAACAAGTACCAAGATCAGAAAATACACATGTCGACGCGCTCGCCAATCTCGGTTCTGCACTAAATACCACAGTTAAGCGAATCATCCCCATGATTTTTACCCAATGGCCAGCTATGTGGAAGCCAGTAAAGCTTGAAGTCGAACCAATTTCGAACGAACCAACTTGGATAACTCCGATCTACGACTATCTGACGAACGACCCTTGCATCTAACAAGGTCGAAGCACAAAGAGTCAAGATAAAGGCTGCCCGATTTTCCATAATAGAAGGTCGACTTTACAAGAGGTCTTACTCCGGGCCCTACCTTAAATGTGTCAACCCGATTGAGGCTCAGCAAATACTCAAGGACTTGCACGAAGGGTAATGCGGAAACCACTCAGCGGGGAGGACCCTAGCCAATAGAGCAATCACAGCAGGATACTATTAGCCGACAATGCGATCTGAGTCGTACAACCTCGTCAAGCGGTGTGACCCATGCCAGCGCTTCGCCTACGTTTCGCATCAGCACCCGGAACGACTTCACACCATCTCAGCACCATGGTCCTTCATGAAGTGGGGGATAGACATAGTAGGAAAAATGCCAGTCGCTACCGGATGAAAGCTCTACATGCTAGCCGTGACTGATTACTTCACAAAATGGGTCGAAGCGGAGTCATATGTGAGAATCAAATACTCCGAAGTAAAAAGCTTCATTTGGAAGAATGTCATATGCTGCTACGGAGTCCCAAGAGAGATAGTCACTGAGACTTTTGCGACATATGGAAGATCAAACTAAGCTATTCAAGCCTAAGATATCTTCAAGCCAACGGCCAAGCAGAATCCACCAACAAAACAATCATATCCACCCTCAAGAAGCGACTCGACCAATACAAAGGGAAATGGGCCGACGAGCTACAAGGCGTGTTATGGTCTTACCGTACGACGGTCAGAACGTCAACAGGGGAAACACCATTCTCCCTAACCTACGGCTCGGATGTCGTAATAGCAACTGAGGTTGATTACCCTTCTTAAAGAATACAACACGCAACCGAAGAAACAAACAACAAAGAATTACTGAACGAACTCGACACAATAGATGAGAGTCGTGACAAGGCCGCAATCAGATTGGCAATATATCAGCAAATAGTCACCCGACATTATAACAGGAACATTCGTCTCAAAACGTTCAATATTGAAGACTGGGTCCTTCATCGCGTCTTCCAAAACATAAAGGAAAAAGGAGCAGGTAAACTCGGTCCTACGTAGGAAAGGCCATACCAAATCACCAAAGTAGTTGGATATGGAGCTTACAGCCTACGATGTACAAATAGCATGGAGATCAGCAACAATTGGAACGCATGCCATCTAAAACAGTATAATTTCTAAAGTCTTACTTTTTTCTTTTTCAATTTTATCATCCTACGACATGGAACTCACTTAGGCATCGGAGGGCCGTTGGTAAATCCAACGACCAACCCTAACTCTTTTATACAGGTTGACATCGCTGGACAATCCCGCACTGAAAGTTTTTTTCGGTTCATGCCACACGACCTGCTTTCAAGGAGTTATGTCGCACGACAAAATGAATAAAAGTTGAAGCATGAAACTATAAAGTTCCACACTCCAACTGGGGTAAATCAATATCATAAAAACAAGAACCGATGTAAGTCGCACAACAATTCACCACTACGAATTTGGAGTTTTTTCGACATTCCCGCTTTCATGGATTTCGACACACATCAACCAGCAACTCCACTATAACACAAACAGTGGTCGCACGACCTGCATTCAAGGTCACTATAACACAAACAGTGGTCGCACGGCCTGTATTCAAGGTCATGGGTCACGACTTGCATTCAAGGTCATTATAACACAAACAATAATCGTACGACCTGCATTCAAGGTCATGGGTCACGACCTGAATTCAAGGTCACTATAACAAAAACAGTAGTTGCACGACTTACATTCAAGGTTATGAGACACGACCTGCATTCAAGGTCATGAGGCACGACCTGCATTCAAGGTGAAACTCAATTTAAGCACAAACATATTTCAAACATTTGTCGTACGACTCAATGGAAAATTAAAATGCATCATATATTAAAAATAAAATATCGTTCGACAAAAATAAAACTAATGCCTCCATAGGTAAAATCTTAAAATTCATACAAGTTTAAAAAAAAAAATTACAACCCCTTATGGGGCAACATCGTTACGTTCTCTAATAGGCTGAGCAGCCAACGCCACGACGGTCGAACCTTCTGGAGGAGGAATGACAAGCTCCTCACTCTTAGCCTTATCCTCTGTGACATTCTGGATTTTTTCCGTGGCTCCACCATCATCACCTTCTTCTTCGTCATCATCTGAGCGTGTCAGCTCCTCGTGGTCAGCAATCCACCTGTCAACCTTCCATTCGGTCGCACGACTATCCTTATATTTCCTCATCAGGTCCGCACGAGTCTTAATAATCGTATTAAGTACGTTGTCCTCCGCCTTATCGTACAGGGAGTCGTAATCCAACTCCTTAGCCTTTAGCCTAGCCTCGAAGAGGTCGACATTCGACTTTACCTTGTTCAGCTCAATAATTGCCTCGACCGCACGACTAGATTCTTCATGGGCTGTCTTCTTAGCCTCCAAGCTAGCTACCTTCAGCCTCTCGTTGTCCGCCCTAAGGCTTTGGTTGCTCGACTTGAGCTCCTTTATCTTCTTAAGAGCCAACACAAGTTCCCTCTTCAGATGAATTTGAGATTGGAGAGCCTGCAAAAAAAAAAAAAAAAAAAAAACCCAAACACTTTCAAATCTCAAATTGATAGAATCAGTTGTCGCACGACTTACTTGAAATTGGTAACTAAGGACCCAGTCGGCCACTTGGGAGAGACCCATCTCTTTCAGACGACTTTCATCTTCAAGTAGTAGCAGTCGTTCGACTTGGGGCAGGATCGACCGAAGTCGGAATAGGCAGAAGCATCCAAAGGAAAGGCGAGATCGACCGACGCTTCGATACCGGTGCCCGAGTCCTCCCTCTTCTCTTCTTCCACAGGCTCCTATCCAAGACTCATTGCCCGACCAAATGGGGGAGGTGGTGAAGGAGTCAACATCGACTTAACAGGGTCGCTCGATGAGCCTTTTCTTTCCTTCCTTTTCTCCCTGAGCCTTCAAGACATCATTAGCACCAGGAGCAGCAATTTCTCCAGCCATCATCTCAACTGCAAATCCTCGCTCGAGTATGATATAGGTGTTAGAAACCTTGTCGTACTCTGACAAAAATAACAAAAACTTTTTGAAAGTTGGGTAAGGTGTACCTGGCTCGTTAATTATCAAAAACTTCCACAAATGGCTGGGTTTCAGGTTCTCTTCAGTCAAGATCCTCTTTCAACTTCTCTCCTTCACGTCGTACAACAATATCTTCACTGTACGCGTCACCACGTCAGACCAACTACAGCTTGAGGAGCTCCTAGATTCACTGCAATACAAGGAAGCAAATAAAAAAACATTTTAGCATAACACTACAATGAAAAACAAAGTCGAACGACACGACACGACGAATTTAATGACCCACCAGCCTTGGACCATGTCGTACGAACGGTCGTGTCCCCTACAGGCCATTTGACGAGAAGACCCCATGCGAAAAAATCCTATCCTTCCACGACCTATCATTCGTGGTCAGCTCCGTGATGAGGTTCTGTCTATTTGCCCTGAGGTTCAAATTATAGCGGCCTTTCTCCGTGTCGTGCTCCCTCATCGAGTATGTGTAGAAGAGGTCTGACAACTCAAAAATAATAGGCTCCCTTGTACACAACAGTTCCAACCTCAATAGGATCCTTCAACTGTTGGGCATGAGTTACCCTGGGGCAAGCTTGAAGTGGTCCAAGACCTTCCTCAATAGTCCGACCACCAGTAATCTAAACCCGACCAGCTGGAACGGAAGTTCGTAGAAGCAAGTCCACCCTAGAATATCCCAATCCGGTCTCTTTTCCTTAAGAGGCACCCTCAGTGCGACACCATCAGGTATGTTATAGCTACCTTATGCGCATAAGGTCCTCCTCCTTCAGCACACTGGCTAGATTGACCAAAAGCAAACCCAGCGGTCTGCTTGGACCCATGGGACAGGGACCAGCAGCTTCCCTTGGTAGCTCGACAAGAGGGATTCCCAGAGGTATATCGTCCATAACGCACGACGTACCCTCATGACTTGAGATAGTCACGGGTCGTACGATGGGGATGCCAACGTAATGTCCCTACTCTTTGTCCTCGACTCGCCCATGAGTTGGACGACAGATCTACAGTGTCATCGTATCCTCGCCAGAGGTACTGGGAAAAACTCTAGTCTCCTCTACTCGACATCAGACCTACAAGTCGAACGACAGTAGGGAGGGTTAGTAGTCAAATCTAGTTAAAGGTCCTACATGCCCTACATTTGTAACATCCCGAATTTCGAGTAAGTAATTTGAATATATGGATAAAAATATTTGAGAGTGAGGGGTGTAAATGTAATTAAAAATATGTTTATTTGATGGTTTCCAGGTGGACCAGATGGAACGGTCCAGAAATGATGCGTGAAGAGAAGAGTGAAAAACTGAGACAGTGAGTATCGCGACCTGGCCATCGCGACCACAGATCGCGATGAGCTGCTCGCGATGAAAAATGGTGATTCTTGGCAGTGAGCACCGCGAGTCACCGCAACCACAGATCGTCATGACTGGCTCGCGATGAAAAAGTGAAAATCCTGGCAGTGAGCATCGCAACCACCATTGCGACTAGGGTATCGCGATGGGTGATCGCGATGAAGGCGGTGGAGTTGCTCCAGAGAGCAACGGACCTGGTCACCGCGACCATAGGTCGCGACGACCAAAAAATTATAAAAAAATAATTCGTCGCAGGAAAACCCTAAGAAAACAGAAAAGAAGAAAAACAGAGAGAAGAGAGACTGAGAGAGAGACGAGAAAGAAAGAAAAGAAAAAAAGAAGAAAGAAGAAGAAGAAGAAGAAGAAGAAGAAAAGAAGAAGAAGAGAGAGAGAAGAAGAAGAGAAGAAGAGAAGAAGAGGAAGAAGAGGAAGAGAAAAGAAAAGAGAAAGAAGAAGAAAAGAAGAAAGAAAAGAAAAGAAAAGAAAAAGGAAAGAGAAAGGGAAAAGGAAATCCAGAAGAGAAACTGTGCGAAAAAACGGAAATCAGGTTGGTGTACACTTCCTTTCGAAAACCTTTGTATTTTTTATTTGAATCTAAGTTTTGAATCTAAGTTTATTTGAATATTTTGATATATATATATATATATATATATATATATATTGTTTACCGTTTATTAAATTGACTGTTTTGTTCCACTCGTAATTCGATTTTCGATTTATAATGATTATATTAAAGGAAAGTGTTTGAGAATATTGTTTGAATTAGGATTATTGTTTGGAAATCATATTGTTGAATTTGATTAAGATTTGAGAGTTATAATTGTTGATTTCGAAAGAAACGGAAAGTTTTGATATGAACTGTATGGATTATGTATTACTACTATTGTTTGAATATGTTGATTCTTGGATTTTTAATTTGAATTGTGAAACTGTTGCTTAAAATGGAAAAAGAATATAACGAGTTGATGACTGTTATTTCGCGGGGCAAACCTGGCAAGGTCCAGTTTAGGCGAATCCCGGAGATAGATATTGTACTGATGATATTGATGACTGGTGCATCTCGCGGGGCAAACCTGGTATAGTCCAGTTTAGGCGAATCCTGGAGATAGCCATTTCACTGTATCCGTGACTGTTGTATCTCGCGGGGCAAACCTGGCAAGGTCCAGTTTAGGCAAATCCCGGAGATAGCCATTGTACTGATAGTGATGACTGTTGCATCTCGCGGGGCAAACCTGGCTGAGTCCAGTTTAGGCGAATCCCGGAGACAGCTAGTGCACTGTATCCCTGACTGTTACATCTCGCGGGGCAAACCTGGTATAATCCAGTTTAGGCGAATCCCGGAGATGGATATTGTACTGACATTCCTGACAGTTACATCTCGCGGGGCAAACCTGGCTTAGTCCAGTTTAGGCGAATCCCAAAGGTGAACGTCACACTGATGTACAGATATAGAAATGTATGATGAGTGTATGATCAGAAGAGAGAACGAAAGTGAAATTTTAATTTTTGATGGGCTCACTAGAACCATATAAGTTATATGATTTTCACTGTATAAAATTTTATAAAGTGAATTAAGTAAAGTTTTGAAAACCCGGTAGCGCTCCTTGGGTCGATCCAGTCGGGTCGGGTCAGGGGGTGTTACAACATCAGTTCCTAAGATTGTTGGTATAAACCTAAAAAGTCGTGTGACATACACTCCCCAGTTACTGTCGTACGACACATACACTACAAACAGTTTCTACCAAATCCTAAGTTGCGTTTTTCTATCAAACACCAACGTTTTTAGAATTTCCTAAAAATCTACTCGAAGAACAGTAAGGTACCCAAAAAACCGATATTAAAAAACCCAGAAATTAAAGACAAAAACAAAAGAAAACAAGGAAAACTTACCGGAATTCTAAGACAAGTACACGAAAACTCGTCGAAGTAGTCACAAAAATCAGAAAATCGATCAAAAACGCCGGAAAAGGGATCGTCATCCACTGGTTCTTGAGTGAGAAGAAAGAAAGAGAGATAAAAAAAGAGAGAGCAAAAAATTGAAAATGGGAGAGAAAGGGAAAAGGCGGCAATAAAAGAAAAGGCATGTGCTGACATGTCAGTTTCTTATTGGGCACGCACCCCCATAACCGTCATCATTAATCAGGCGTGTGCATATCCCATAAAGTCACAATTACTTTGGCACAACTATCGAAGAGCCATTGGAAGGCGAACCGCTCACACCGCCTTAACCACGACATTGTCGTACGACCATGACAAGATGTAGGGATTGTGATCTCGTGAACCCAGGAACATTCCTCAATTCAACCCAACTGATCATCACAATTGATAGTCGTATGACATAAAATAAGAACCACCATATAAACTCTACAAACAGATCCAGGCCTATGTGTCGAATGACACAAACATAATATCATATCCTTCCACACGACGATACAAACCCCTTGACTTTCTTCTTAAGTCTAAGGCGTTTGGGGGCAAACTGTAGTAGCCAAAATCTGTCAGGCCCAAAATGCAAACAAGGATCCGGCCCAGAAGCCCA
>QUWJ01000004.1:0-21044 GCA_003430845.1 Xanthoceras sorbifolium | reverse complement strand
CCACGACTTTTCGTTTCCCACCCGGATCTATAGCAAACACTTCAGAAAAAGATGTTCCAGCTTTAGTACCTGAAAACTTGTGACTGAGAGATCTCTTAACTGGTTTTCGATCCCTTCTAGCATAATGCCTGGCTAGCAACATTTTCTGGATTGGGCTTGGACAACCTGGGATAAGCCTCTGTAAAGGGTCCCCCTGATTAATCTTTTCCACTTCTTGGAGTTAGGCTTACCACAAGAAGACCCTACTATAACAACATCACCTTCATCACATAGGTTTGACCCCACTATTTCCTCATCCATCCGAGCCAACGCCTCTGAGTGACCATCTTCCGTCGATACTACTGTAAAAACCTCCCTAGATGGGGGATTCACCGGCTGGATAATCTGAGTCGAGATAGCATCCTCAGCTATCAATGCTCTATTGGGTTCAGAAACCCCCAAATCCCTACTAGACTTTCCACCACGCTTGTCAGAAGATGTTGGGATAGTGGACAATGATCTGCTGGCACCCTCTGCCCCTACTCCGGCAACATGCTCAATGTCTTCCTGGGCTTTCGGAAGAGCTTCTGAAATGTCCTCCCCTTTTTGCCGAAACTTTGACCGATCCAAAGGTGATGCTCTAAGCCACCCCCTAAATTTTGGTTCGACCCCTTCCATAATATTTTTCCTCACCTCGCTGTTATAACATTCCCTGAAAGAATGTCCGATAAACCCGCACCCATAGCAAAAGTCTGGAAGCCTCTCGTATTTAATAAGGGCCGTGATCATAGTATCAAAATTCGCCAACCTCAACCTGATACCCCTTTTCAGAGGTTTGGTAATATCAATGCTAACTTTGATTCTCAGAAATTTGCCCCACAAGTCTTTCGAATCAATCGGAAAATCAACAATGGTACCAACTTCCTCTGCTATTAATCTCGCCACTTTGCAGTTCATACACGCCAGAGGGATATTGTAAATATGAATCCAGAATTCAGAGTATTTGAATTTAAGTTGAGAAATAGCACCAGGTCCCTCTGGTTTCTCAAGAACAATGAGATTTTTATCGAAGTGCCAGGGACCCCTGGACCAGACCATTGCTTTATCCTCAAGGGATTGGAAATGGAAGACAAACACATTATCTCCTACCATTTCAATATCTATTCGGCCCACAATACCCCAGATTTGTTCAATTGTTCCACGGAAGGCCTCCCGGTTCACCTTTCTACGAGAAAGGATCTTCCCTACCAAGCAATGTTCAACGCTTCTAATGCCATCAGCTTGAACATCTTCTGCTATGTCTAGGACTGGGCCATCTTCCTCTGATAAGGACAGAGCCTCACAGAGCTTCAAAATTTCCTCTGTAGCCATAAGAACTACCACCGCAGCTACAACACCCTGGCCACTACACCCAGATCCACACCTAAAAAACACAGATCAACACTGTGATTGCGAAAACAACTGAACCCAAGCAAATAAAGCACCCAACCTACTAAACCACACACTGCCAAAAAAAGAATCCAGGCACAAATCAACCATCAACAGCCACCTAAACCACACATCACCTAAACAAGAACCAACCCCACACGGCCCAAATCAAGTCATCAACAGTCACCTAAACACAGCCACTAGACACAGCATCACGCAGCTGCACACAAGAACCAAAGCAACACACAACTGCACACAACACGCTGAACCCCCGATCTGGACCACCCACAGCACCAGTCACCACAAACCCTCCAGATCCACTCAAAGCAAACACTGGGACAACTCGCTTGAAGGGAATCCAGAGACGGTCTCCAGTCCACCACCCAGTAAACCTACCAAACCCGATTGAGGGAGGCTTAGATCGAGCAAGGACAACCCCTAGCTAGCCTCCCCCTCGGGTCAATAAAGCAAAGCACCACCTAAACAAAACGAACAGATCGCACCCCACCGTGAAGGGCAAGGACAGTGAGGAGCAGTTAAGAGCAATGACACTAAGGCGATGAAATCCCGAGCTGCCCAGCGTCAACAGAACGAAGCACCACCTCGGGTCCGATCGCACCAGCAGCTCAAAACACAAGAGCCAGTGGATCGGAGAAGAGAGAAACACCACACAACAACAACCCCGAGCAGACCCGATCGCACCCCACCGTGAAGAGAGGAGGAACAGATCTGCTAGAGAGGCAAAACCGAAGACCCTAAGCTGCCAAGCCACCTTCTAACCCAAGAGATCAGAAGAAAAACAAGGTAGATCAAGGTAGATCGGACGAAGATCTCACTGAGGAGGCAGGGCTGCCCTTTTGGAAGACTACTTCTACGCTCTGATTTTTCAGAGAAAAACGAGAGGAGAAGACCCACAACCATAACTTTAATCACATAATCTTGGTCAAAAATCCTATAACTTACAAATTAATCCATAACAATCAACTAACTCTTTTCCATAAAAATCTATTTCAATTTACTTTTCCATCAATTAAGTAAATCACAACCTCATATCGTAAAAATATATTTTAACTTCCAATAAATATTCTCAATACTCCAATTTATGGAAATCTTTATTATGTTCTCCAAAACTTATAATTGAATTTTCTTATATACTTTATAGAACTTTATTAATCATTTGAAATCATTACAGATATGTTCCGAGTCTCTAATACCCTTAATACTTTTAACATCTAATTTATGGAAAAATCTTACTAGAAATTTCGAAACGTATAATTGGATTTCATATATACTTTATGAAATCGTACTAATCGTCCAATAAACTTCATTACTGTACCGTAAAATCAATTCAATAACATATATTACAATATCTATACGTGTACAGTACAATCTAGCGGGAGGGTGTATTACAGTTGATCCTCAACGAACCCAAAAACTAGGATGAACGAACCCAGTTTCTGGGTTTGTTCATTTTCTTTAGTTTCAATTTTTAAATGGATCTCCACCATATTCATTTTCAATTTTTTTTAAAATAAAGTTTTTTAAAAAAAAATTATATTTTTACTTTAATTTTTTTAAAAATTTGAATATAATCTTCACCTTTCATCAAGATTGATGGACGGTGAAGATCCATTCAAAAAATATTTTAAATATTTAAATGAAATGACTATATTACCCTTCTATTTATTGATAATCATTTTAAAATTTTGAGGTTAAAATTGTCATTTAACTCATTTAAATAGTATTAAGGGTAAAACTGTCTTTTTGCCAAATTTTTAAGGTTGATTGACATAAATTTAGTCAGAGAGACCAAATTGATACATTTTTAAAAGTTAAGGACCAAGTGTACCATTAACCATAACTCATTTAAAAAACTGATAATTCTCCAAAACTTAGGGACCGAAATGATAATCCCCCTTTATAAAATGGCATGTGTACCAATTAAAAAAATTAAAAATAAAAAATTAATCTTTTAAAAATAAAAAATAAAAGATCATTGGTGGAGGTGGCCTCCATCTTTTTTTAATAATTTTTTAATTATTAAAATTAAATTATCATTTTATATATTTTTGGGGTTCTTAAAATTATTTTGAATTTTATTTATTTATTAATCCTATTAAAAATTGTAACTTTCTTTTTTATTATTAAATTTAATAATATATGTGTAATTTTATAATAATAAAATATTTATATAGGTATTTAAGTCTTTTTAATCATGGTGTTATTATAAATAAGTAAATAGTAACTGCTCAAATAGTCTTTTTTAGTCAACTATTTCAAATCAGGAGCAAAACAATCATTTAAACCAATCAGTCAAGTTTGACCGTTAGTTTTTAAGTTTTTTTTTCATAATGGGAAATTAATAGAAACAAACTGAACTACAAGAGCGATTCAGAGTGAATTAACTCCTCCATACACGAAGGAATATCCTCAACCCAAACCAAAGAATCCGAAATAGAAAGACCAAACTTAGCAAGCTTTTGAGCCACCCTATTACATAAACGAGAAACAAAGGAAAAATGCGAAATAGAAAGCGAAAACTTAAGTTGAATAATATCAACGATAACAAGCCCAACATCAGACAGAGGAGGGTTCTCTGCGATGATCCAAGAAACCACAGAAGAAGCATCAGATTCAACATCAATAGGTAAAATACACAACTCAGAAGCTAGCTGGATGCTACGAAGAATAGCCATAGCCTCTGCCACCTCCACCGAAACAAGAAGAGGATAGGATTGCGCCAAAACGACCATAACTTTGCCATGGCAGTCGCGGATAATCACACAAAGACCAACCTTTTTGCGGAAGAAGTCCACGGCCGCATCAAAATTAATTTTAAACCACCCCAGCGAAGGAGCCAACCACCTAGGCAGATGAGGGACTGGAACAAAAGTTGCAAGAGCAGCAGCATTGGCAAGAACAAAATCAGCCTAGAAAGACACTGCCTAAGGAACAATCTCAGCAGCGCCAAAAACCTTTCCAGCAAAAATGAAGCTGTTCCTAATAAACCATATCTGCCAGATGGTTATGCAAAACAAGCCAAAATCTGTAGCGGAAAGGGAGGCTTTGCATAGCACCAGAAAATCGAAGAATAGCCCCTGGAAGGAAGAAGGGATAGCAACAAAGGTTAGTTTTTTAGTTAGAAAAACCATTTTAATATTTTTTGAAAAGTTGATAACCATAGGAGTTTATATACATATGTCGAGTAAATAAATTATATTTATTGAAAGTATAAGGACCGCAATATAAATACCACTTTATAAAATATACATTGTACAATGTGTGGGAACATTAATTAATTTTTTTTTTTTTGAAATCTGACACCTTTAAGGGTCAGAGGACTACCGGGTCCAACTGAGATTAAATCATACAAGTACGGTCAGGACAACTACCCAGCAACAGGAGACGATAACTACAGGGACCAACGGCCCAAACAACTACTCCCAACAACGGAAGGGGTCTACTCCCAACACGGGGGAGAGGTCTACCCACACAATTGTGTTTTTATGGGCAATGGTGGGAAAATATATTTACATGTATACACAAGGATTTGAACCTTGGTGGTTTGGAGAATTTTGAGACCTCCAACCACCAAAACAAGCGACCTTGTGTATGTAGGAACATTGATTTTATTCTTTTATTAATTATTATAATACTATTTTATTCAAATTAATTTTAATAACAATAAATATCTAAAGATAGAAAATTTTAAAACAAAAACACGGAGATTAGAATTGATCTTTCCAAAATAAAGGATATTTGCGTCGAATCTCCTCCATTCTAGAAGAAATCGATTTTTTTTGTCTCGTCCAAATGGAGAAGATTTGAATAAGTTTTACTCTAAAAAAAATAAAACATTTTAAAACATTTTGGGTTATATAGCATATTTTGATTGGATATTGAAATTTTTTCTATTTATTCATTTTTTATTACACATGCAAAAAGATCAGTTTACCCCTAAATTGCACGATGGTCAACACCCTCAAGGATTGCTTTGTATCTTTACAATAAAACTAACATTATTTGTACCTTTGTTTTAAATATCAGAGTAGTTTATTAAAATTTACCTTACTTATAAGTTCTATACTTGAACCAGGTTTTTAGCGAGTCTCAATGTTTGTTACAATACCAAAGTTGCATTGTTCCAACATATATACAAGTATGATTACAACTTTCATTGTTTTATGATAAAAATATAATGAAAGTGGCCTACAACTGTTGATCTATAATAGAGATAGACCACCAGATTGATCTACAACTGTCAATGGTCAACGCACTGAAGGATTGCTTTGTATCTTTATAATAAAACTAACATTATTTGTGCCTTTATATTAAATGTATCAGAGTACTTATTATAATTTGTCTTAATCCAATACCACCATCGGGTAGCCTTGACTCGATACAACATCTAAAGCCTATCATGGGACTTGATGCAGCTTCCAACACTTCTCATCCAGTCGCCTAGGCCTTATGCTACATCTAAAGCTTGTAATCAGGTCTAGACAACCATACAAAGCTTTTAAAACATCCTATCGGGTTACTTCATCTCTATCTTTGTAAAGCCTTTGAAGTGCATGTCATTGTTTTCTTCAAACAAATCATCAAATCAAAAGAACCTATATGACCTAATGAATTATATAAAACAAGCATTCCCAAAATTCACATCTAATCCATTAAATCAAAGTACAAAAAAGACAAAAACTGAAAACCTATATAACAAAATCAACATAAAAACGGTAACAATTTCCTCGATTGATTCAAACAACCATTCAAATCCTTAATTCTAAAAGTATTAAGGACATGAGTATATTTAATCAACACCATCGGGCAAGATCATCCGTCCTGATCTCAATTCGTCACTAGAAAGATGTTCAAACTTATTAATCAATTAACGACCAATTTGGTATTGATGTAGTTTTAAAAATAATCATTATTAGTTGTGATGAAAGAATAATATGTTATAAAATTAATCAGACAATTGTTTGATAAATTTTGTTGTTAAAATTGTTGTAACACTCAAAAGCAATATACATGTGTTTGGTAAATGCTATGTTAATTCTTTTAAATTTATATAAGGGTTAATTGCACATACACCTCTAACATTAGGCATAATTATATGCATATTAAACTTTTTCTTACAAAAACATCCTCCGAAAAACATTGACCGTTAACCATTTTGTAGCAAAAAGCTAAAAAATGTCCCTAAATTTTTACTTTAACATAAGAATTAGTTAATTAAAAATAAAAAATAAAATAAAATGAAGAACTTTTCCTATAGTGGCTCCACCACTGGGGAAGCTCTCTTCCAATTATGGATGACAATGGATCTGATCAGCATTGCTCCATACCCGAAACTCGCTTTGGCCAAGGTGTTCTATACGTTCCGCGGCCCAAGTGGATTTTCGATTTTCGCTCGAAACTCATACCCATTTGGGGTGGGGTGATCCATGTTAGAATACCATATGATTGTATTGCTTCAAATTCACACGAGTCTGCCATCAGTTCCTCAACAGGTGCGGTATCAAAGCTGTGTGGTAGAATCTTCAACAATCAACCTGGATTGAAGCTTCTAGATGCAGGGTAACTAGGCTCAAAATAGCTGTCAAAGTTTGTTATGCTGAGCTGGTCTTACTTGGCTATCAAGTTTTATTATTTTGTTTTCATGCTCTGTTTTTTGGCTTCTAACAGATTGTTTTTTATTACTCTGGTTTTTAGCCTTGTTGTTTTGAAGAGTTGAGTTGAATATAGAAAAGAAATACAACCTTACAAAAAGCTCCATTAATGGAGTGTCAAATTCTTGAGCAAACTTGATTATATTTTCCTAAAACATTTTGTTATTTTATATGGTATCAGAGCCATTGACTAATAGTCATGGATTCTGGATTAGTTCATTCAACCCTACCATAAGAAAATACTCAGCTTCCCACATCATCTCCTTCACCAGATTTAGCAAATTTTGGATCAGTTCATTCAACCCTACCACAAGAAAATACTCAGCTTCCCACATCATCTCTTTCACCAGATTTAGCAATATTGCCAAAACTCTCAACTTTCACATTTCCATCAAACTTGACTCAACCAACTACATTTACTGGAAAGCTCAGGTGCTTCCTGCGATTTGACCGCTCGAACTTGAAGATTTCGTAACTGGATTGCGAACTTGCCCACCGAAGTTCATTGAAACTCAAGCCTCTGTTGACAGTGTGAAAATTTTGACTCTCAACAATTCCTATACTACCTGGAGAAGGGCCGACCAACTTCTTCTCAGCTGGATATTTTCCACCATCAGTCCTGAAGTTATGGGACAGGTTAGTGAATGTTCTTCATCATTTGAAGCATGGGACACCTTAGTTAGACTCTATTCACATAAATCTATGGCCAAAGTTTTACAACTCAAACAACAACTCCATAACACTAAGAAAGGGCTATGAGCATTAGTGATTACTTTCTCAAAATTAAGTTCGTGTATCTCGAATTTGGGGTGTTATATATAAGTTTTAAAGAAAGCAAAAATACTATATATTGGGTTTTATGTTATGTACCTTATGCATACTATTATATGGAACTCTTCCTGCACTATATCCTCTATTATTGATCTGAAACTAAAAAGTATTTAAAATCAATTGAAATATCAGTGACAAAACAAACACAAACTATCATATAGTTTGAGGAAAAAGATAATAGAGATTGACAGCACAAACTATATATTTATGATTTTCATGTATATATGTCTACATGCATATCCACATGTAGAAGTATTGTAGAAAAAAAATATGTTACTGGTGCTTTGACTTTTAAGAGAAGGTAGCAAAAATCCACTTTTACAAAACCACGATTTTATTTTGTATTTGTTTGGACCAAAGCAAACAGCAAGACAACAGGTCTTCTCTTCATGATCAACCTCTGTTACAATCAAACCACTAAGCCAAACAAATTTAAACTCCTCTTATTTAATTATTATTTTTTTTAAGAAAAAAATTATATTATTAATTTAATTAGAACACCAACAAAAGTCATTGAAGCCATTAAAGCTCTACAATAATCTAAATGAACACTCATAAAAGTGAGCAAAAGTTGAATCAATTGCCCATTTGCATCCACCAAAAACGGTTAGGGGTGTTCGATCTTTCCTAGGCCATGCATGAAAGAAAATGCATACTAGAAGAAACTAAACCAAAAATAACATATTTATTGAAAACAAGAATAGAAAAGAAAATGCATAGGTCAAACCAATCTGCGATTTTTGCTACCCTCATCAACCGACCAATCTAACTTAGATGTGGCTTTGTCTTATTCGGGAACAAAGGCTTCTAATTGTTCAATCAACTGATGAACATCAGAACCAGTAACAAGGATTCGTCGAGACTAAATTGGGATAAATTCTTTTTCCACAGCATAATCTAGGAAAGACATCAGACCATCATAAAAACCATTAACATTCAACAAGCCTATTGGTTTTTGGTGGATTTTTAGTTGGGCCCATGAGGTGACTTCAAAGAGTTCTTCCAAAGTTCCTAGTCCCCCTGGTAAGGCTATGAATGCATCCACATGGTTAAATATTTCGGCCTTACGTTCATGCATGTTTGAGACAATTTGCACTTCCCCAATTGTATTGCTTGTAACACCACCCACACTCAAAGCTTTTGGGATGATACCCAAAACTTGACTTCTGCCATCATAAGCGGCTTTTGAGACATGTCCCATCAACCCAAGGTTACCTCCCCCATGTACTAGATGAATATTTTCTCTGCTAACACCTCACCAAGTTGTACAGCAGTTTCCTCAAATTCCCTATTCTTAGGTAAAACGGCATGAGATGGTATTTTCCATTGTTATGCACGCTCTTTTTATTTCTCTTTTGGTTTAGTGAAAATTTGTAGGTTTGTGAGAACTGGAAAAGACAAAGAAGTGTTATTTATTGGGCTCATAAAGAAGATGAAATCATGAAAGCTATATGACTAGGTCGGCATTGGCAGATGGGTGTCAGTCTAGATTATAAAATTGTCAAAAAGAGTGGCTGACCTGTATTTGTACATGTGCCAAAGGGACATGTGAATGTTGTCTTTTCTTGGTCCTCTAGTGCTATGGGAATCTGATAATAACCTGAGTACCCATCATGAAAACAGTAGTAAGGGTATTTATAGCGGCAGAGGTTTATCATGATTTAACTTATTTAAATTAATTATTTTGTACCTATTAATAATTTTATTTAAAGATATTTTATAATATAATTTTTTTTATAAAAATTGAGTGTACTAATTAATTTTATGGAGCCACCCTTGAAATATACGTGATGACTTTTAAATTATATGAAGATTTTTTTAAATTTTTATAAAGGCAAATAATATTTCAATCAACATTATCACTCATATTTATAAAACAAAAAAAAAAAAACCAATAGCACTCATAAATTTAGTACCTAAAAAAAAGGTGAAAATTAAAATACACTTTACCTACAGGAGCAGCCTAGCAGGTAGGTCTATAAAAACATCAAAGAAAAACACCATGCCATCCGTAGAAAGAATCCAAAGGTGGTAGAAAATCCAAATTTACACTTCTAATTTTACTAGATTTGTTAACTCCAAAATTGTTGGGATTTATATTAGAATATTTTAGTTTTATAAGTTTACAATTTATTAGACCGTATTTTGATTACTTATCACCATTACAGTGGTTTTCTCACACTCAGATTGTCGTTGAGCAGTAAACTACATACATATGTACCATTTCCCCATTTCCCCAATTATCATTCCAAGTTAGGATCTTGTTTCTATGAAAATCAATGTCAGAAATTCCAAAGATGGAGTTTTTAGACTGGTAAATCAAAATCTGTTGCCTCCTTAATGCAATCACAGAAAAATATTTTGCTTCTACATAAGAGGAACAATATTAACAACAATATGAAATAGTTCTTTATAACACAATAAAATATTGTACTGCCCCAAATCCATACAAGTCTTTTCTTACTTCAGCGATCTCTTTATTTCTCTATAACAAAAACAATACTCTATCTTATAGATAATAGGGATCAAGAGAAAGACATTCATTTATCATGGATACTTTGAACTCCCACTGATATCTGGATACGTTTTTTGGTCTGAAGCAAGACTTGACCTCTCGTTTTCTTTGTCATTTTGCTCGAAAGTAGCAACAACAAGCTGATAAACCATAACATAGCCAAACTGAGTGCGTGAATTTTTAATAGCAATGGAACGTTAAGGTGAACAACAAATGTAATATGTATAAAAAAATATAAATTAAAAACAGTGATATTAAAATCTTTAGTGATTGAGTGATTGCCAGTTTTGTAGAAATGATAAGGCAAGGCCTTACTTGGATAGGGGTAGCTGCAATCAAGGGACCTACGACATAAATGATCCAGATAGATGCAAAATTTCAAACTGGCCCTGTATGAATGTATGAAGAGGGAAAATTAATTAATAGCTATATTTCATGGCATTAAATACTACTATTTATATACCAATGCTAATCAAGAAAATGATAATTAATTACTAGAAATAAGAAAAATGTAGTATGTTAGACCTACGAAAGCTCAAGTAGTTTTGTCATACAAATGACATAAATAATAAATGATAAAATTGGAAGAGTAACAAAAGAAGACTAGATTGGCCTTAAAACATACCACAAATTTTAATCCATTAGCCACATAACCGGATTGGCATAAAACAACACTAGAGACCGTGCCAGTAGCTGAAAGAACACATAGGGCCTTCGAAGAGTTTCGAGAAAATGATAATATCTTACCAGCAAGATCCTGCAAGTCAAAATTATAGAAGAACCTCAAGAAACCATATAGAATGAAGATTCTATCATGCAAGACGAACAAAAAGAAAAAAGAAAAAAGAAGGAAGCTTCCATGCCACACTAATGCAATTCTTTGTTACCTCTCCTATAGGTACAGTCACAAGATGAGGAGTGAGGTTTCCACGAGCTGTTTCAGCAAAATATCCACCTTCAGAATTTACAACATTTTAGGCGTGAGAAACATATAGGAGTACTTTTTCAAAAGTATAAAGTCATTCACATTGATCACACATTTATGAAATTATAGAGTTATTTTTCATAATTTTAGAGGAACATTGTAGTAATTTTTATAATATCTGTCATTAACCATTAAGCCTAAAAGTTTAAGCTAATAGGAAATGACACAACTATAGTATTTAAGTCATAGGTTGATGGATATATAGTACATTAACATGCTCCCTCGCGTATAACGTGAATGTGATGACAAATGCCCGGACACACATTATACTCCCCCTACCATGTAATATGTGAATGAACAAGAAATCAAGAGAAAAGGGGGGAGAAAAGGTTTGAATTCAAGACCTTCTGGCAATGATACCATATCATTAACCATTAGGCCTAAAATTTAAACTAGTAGGAAATAACACAACTATATAGTGTTTATGTCATACATTGATGGGCTTTATAATACATTAACGATTTCAAAAAAATATTTTTGATGAATTTCAAAATAAGGAGGTTTGTCTTGATAAATTATTCAGGTTTTCACCGTTAATACGACTTATTCCCATTGTCTAAAACTATCCAAAATGATGTTAAATGATTTTGTAACTACTTAAATCATTCAATATTACATTATCTTGTATATAATCTATATGACTTTTACAAATCATTTGCCGCAAAATAATATTTTTTTAAAAAAGTTAAATTAAGTAGTATATTCGATCATAAAAATATATCATAGGCTCACCAAATGAACAAAAAGCAATTATTCTATACATACATGAGAGAAATAAACTAAACGTTACAAGTTAACATGAAGATTATACAGTTGTCTTAAATAGCAAAACGACTCACCTAAGGAAGCCATGTTCTGTAATTTCCCAGAACCCTTTGGTTGCCCTCTACAGCGTTTTGTTGAAGAATTCTCCGACGAAACACGTGCAATATTGATTGTGGGTGATGATTCCATGTCTGCATCGTGATCATTATTTACTTTTCTTGGTATATCACCTCTCTCTCGTTTTAGTACTGTAGACTCAACATCAATCGCAGTTGGTTCCCCTTCAAAACCACGTGTCTTCACTTTTTCTCCACGTTTACCTGAACGTCAACCTCTCGTCTTCCTAGTGATTTGTGAGAAGCTAGGCTCTTCTTATTTGTCATGAATAAGAAACCTGAAACAAGAGGCTATGAGAGAGAAATTTTCTCATTTCTCAAGAAGTGAAAAATAAGAAGATTAAGTTAAGATGTTTGAATTGTAAACAATGGTTTGATCAAGAGCGCCAAAAGAAAGATTTGTTGGAACAATGAGAATTAATTGATTTGTCAAAGAGTTTTAAGACTCTTGGTTGCAAAGGTGGTGGATTGATCAACGACTCTTGATCCCAAAAATTAAAAGAAAGAGAGAAAAAAAAAGCAACTTATGTTTTATAAAGGTCAAATTGTAATGGAGTGCCCTAACATTTGACCATATCTCAATGAAACCGTATTTTTACTTAAACTATAACTTAATACCATAGGCAATTATTAATTTGATCCCTAACTTATTTGAAAATATTACATTTTGACCTATTTTTACTTTTTTAGTTCACGTGGTCCTTAAATTTTTCAAAATACACAATTTCATATCTATAAAGAGTAATGTAAGAAATACCACATTTTTGTATCTCAACTTATCCCAATCTATGATGTGGCGGCTGGTAAATGAATAACAAGTGGCAATTGGATTAAATCCCCATTAAAGTATATTCATTTACCATTGTCACATCATAGATTGGTATAAGTTGTGATACACAAGGTGAAATTTCTAGTATTACTCATCTACAAATAATTAGCCTAGTTTGAAATTTAAACATCTATAGTACGAGCCCAATCAAACCAATGTTGAACCAGACTGAGCTAGCCTAACCCTTGTGAAATCTCTAGGGGAAGGCTCAGGGTTTTTACCATTAGGTTTAGTCGGATCGAAAGTTTTTTCATTTCAATTTGTTTTAAATCATTCACATATCTAATACATTTTAATCAATTATTTATTTCTTTTTCTTTAATGACATATTTCATAAACGTTATTGGGTTATTGAATTATTTTTCAAAATCAAATATAGTACACAATTGGTATAAACACATGGTCTAATAAGGGGTCAATGCATAAAACTTTAAAAACAAAGTTGAATCAAATTAACATTTACTACATTTTTGGATCCAATTCTACCTTCGGGTAGCCTTTACCCGATATGGCATCTTAAGCTTGCCATGAGACTCAGTGTAACTTTTAAAAGCTTCTTATCAGGTCGCCTAGACCTAATGCAACATATAAAGCATGTCATCAAGTCAAGACAACCTAATGGAGTTCTGAAGCTTCTTATCGGGCTACTACATCTCTATTTTAAACCAACCCAAAGCCCTTGAAGTGTCAAGGCCTTCATCAAACAAATCATCAAGTCGCAACAACCTTATATCATTATGATATCAACATCAAAAATTCACCTTTATTCCACTAAATCAAAGTACAAAAGCAACAAAAATTGAAAACCTACAACACAATCAATATAAAACAGTCACAATTTCACTCATTGCAAAACTAAATAATTCAAATCTCTAATTCTAAAGTATTGGGTCACGTGTTTGTTGAATCAATATTATCGAACAAGATCATCGTCCATGATCTCAATTCCTCTCTAATGAAAGATATACACATCTAAATCAATTAAATCTACTCAAAATTAGCCTCCAATTGAGAATCTAACCTTTGTTTTCGAAAAAAAAAATTTCAATTGAGAACACATGAATCAAAGTAAAGCAAGCCAACAAGAAATGACCTCCTCAACGCCGACGAAGATGACAACGTGCGGTGCTCTTGTGGGTTTCGTTGGGCAACTGATAATTGTGTTTGGTTGGAGTTAACCACCTCTTCAAAGCAAGTTTTTTGTCTAAGTTATGATTTAGGTAAAATGATGGGGCATTATTGTCTTCGCAATTTGGTCTGGATAGGGAATGCAAAATTTAGTGTGGACGTAGTACTTTTATAACTTCTAATCTTTTTTTAATTTTATTTTTTTGAATTGTAAACTTTTTTACTTAATTTTGCTAAATAACCAAATATAGCATTTCTTAACAAGGAAGATAAGCTTGAAGCGGCAATATTCTTGAAATTCTAAAATTTTCACAATATTGAATTTTAAATTGACTATTTAAGATGAAACGCGGTTATACACTACCATAAATGTTTTCTTTTCTTCTATGCAATAATTTCTTAATTATTAATTGAATCTCTTATAGTTACGCAAGATATATGAGGGTCAAATCACTCGCATAGTAAAAGATTATTTACAGGGATAAATTTATAAATGGCCATATAGTATATAAAAAATTATTTTTAACCACATGTGAAAAAATAATCGTTTTTAGCTGTGGACCACGAAAGTTGGTGGGACGAGGATCGGGGCACTAACTTGCAAAATAAGTGTCGACGGGTCGATCGAAGCACTTGGACACCGGAGCAGTGCCCGCCAAAGAGACTCCGACGATCAAGTTAGTGTGATTATCGTAAATAGAAAAGAGATAATGAATAAGTAAGAAATTGTACTTTCTGATCGTGAATAGTAGATGGCGGAGGTCGAATGGAGGTGGTCGGAATCAGTCGTGAAGGGCAATGGCTAGTTGCTGGAGATCGTTCGTGGACGGTGGTCCTCAAAGACAGTGTTGCCAGAACGGCAAAAGACGATTGAGAGCTCTGAGTGCTTGAGAGTGTAAGTCCAAAGACTTTTGTGAACCCTCACTCTGAGTGAGGGTTGGCTTATATAGGGGGTGATTTACCTGTTGGTGGTTGGATCATCCCTGATTTTGTGGCACGAATCAAGAAAGATGTGATTACCTCCTTAACCCGGTCTATCCGACTTTGAATTCAAAGTCTGATAAGGTTTGACTTGGTAGTCTTGACCAAATGTTGGTCTACGGGAGTAGAGGGTGTACGTGGTCAAACGACGACCTTTCATAGGTAGGAACCTTTATAAGATAGTTGAGCGACCATTCATTAGCCTCATGGTCGAACGACGAGGATATCTCGATGGCTGGTTTCATGACTCAAGGTGTCATGCCGAGACCAAGGTACTTGGTCGAGCGACATGGTCGATCCATATGTGTGGTCGAGGTACTGTGTTGAACATTACCTTAAGGAATTGGACAACACCTTTGGCATTAGGTGAGGTGATCGAACAACCTTGTCCTTAGTCGAACGAAGTCTTCTTCATGGGGCTGCTTTTATGGATCCTTGTTGGTTTTGCCAAGGTATTGGGCCCATAAGTGTTTATGGACATGACGTTGGATTGGGGTTTTATGTAGGCTTGAATCCTTTTGGGTTTGGACAATTTTTGGTCCTTACATTAGCCATCTCTGAAATGGCAAATTTATTTTAAACCCTCCAATAAATATTTATTTCATTAACCAACATTTCACAAACAATATTTCACTAACTAGATTTCAAAATTTAATACCTAAAAAAAATGAAAAATACACTTTACCTACAGGAGCAGCCTAGCAAGTAGTCTATAAAAACATCAAAGAAAAACACCATGCTATCAGTAGAAAGAATCCAAAGGTAGTCGGAAGTTCCAAATTTACAGTTCTAATTTTACTAGATTTGTTAACTCCAAAATTGGAGTTATAAGTTTATATTAGAATATTTTAGTTTTATAAGTTTACAACTTATTAAGACCGTATTTTGATTACTTATTACCATTGCAGTGGTTTTCTCACACTCAAATTGTCGTTTAACAGTGAAATACATACATATGTACATTTTCTAATGTCAATCAGGCCATGCTAGAGTCAGCCATTCTACACTGATTTGCTAAGATATGGTTAGGCATTTTAAGATCATTCTGGATCCATTTTAGTTATTAAAAGAGTATTTTAAAGGGGACTACGACTCTAAAGCTACTATCAAGCGTATGTGTTTAGACTAAATCCAAAATAATTGGAGAACAAACATATAAAGTATAACAGAATTATCCTTAAAGATAAATCCAACTTTAGACCAGAAGACTATTTGGTAGAATTAGAGTTTGTTATTTTCCCCATGGACCCTAAATCTCCGAATCTCCACTCCATTTGGAGAAAAAATCCTTCATAAATGAGGATGAATATGGGGATAGGTCCCATCACCATTTATGGGGATGGTTCATTTCCCATCACCATTTCCCCTAAATAAGGATGGGGTGGGAATGAGGAAGGGGTTAGAGAATAGGGATGCGGATGGGGAACACATTCATCCATTTCCCCAATTGTCATTCCTAGGTAGGATCTTGTTTGTATGAAAATCATTGTCAGAAAGTCCAAAGATGGAGTTTTTAAACTGGAAAATCAAAATTTGTTGCCTTCTCAATGCAATCACAGAAAAAATATTTCGCTTCTACATAAGAGGAACAATATTAACAACAATATAAAATAGTTCTTTTATAACACAATAAAATATTGTACTGCCCCAAATCCATACAAGTCTTTTCTTACTTCAGCGGTCTTTATTTCTCTACAACAAAAACAATACTCAATCTCACTGATACTAGAAATCAAGAGAAAGACATTCATTTCTCATGGATACTTTGAACTCCCACCGATATCTGGAGATGTTCTTTGGTCTGAAGCATGACTTGACCTCTGGTTTTCTTTGTCATTTTGGAGTTTATCCTGATTTCAGTAGTTAATTTATTTCATGAAAAGTTTTAAATCAATTTATATGTAAGTTGGAGGATTTACACCGAGTGCCATCCTAGTTCGTGTATATCGAATTTGGGGTGTACATATAAAGTTTTAAAGAAAGCAAAAATACTATATATTATTGGGTTTTTATGTTATGTACCTTATGCATACTATTAGATGGAACTCTTCCTACACTATGTCCTCTATTATTGATCTGAAACTAAAAAGTATTTAAAATCAATTGAAATATCAGTGACAACACAAACAAACTATCATATAGTTTGAGGAAAAAGATAATAGAGATTGACAGCACAAACTATATATTTATGATTTTCATGTATATATGTCTACATGCATATCCATATGTAGAAGTATTGTAAAAAAAATATGTTACTGGTGCTTTGACTTTTAAGAGAAGGTAGCAAAAATCCACTGTTACAAAACCACGATTTTATTTTGTATTTGTTTGGACCAAAGCAAACAGCAAGACAACAAGTCTTCTCTTCATGATCAACCTCTGTTACAAGCAAACCACTAAGCCAAACAAATTTAAATTCCTCTTTTTAATTATTATTTTTTTTTAAGAAAAAAAATTATACTATTAATTTAAATAGAACACCAACCAAAGTCATTGAAGCCATTAAAGCTCTACAATAATCTAAATGAACACTCATAAAAGTGAGCAAAAGTTGAATCAATTGTCCATTTGCATCCCTAAAAACGGTTAGGGGTGTTCGATCTTTCCTAGACCATGCATGAAAGAAAATGCATACTAGAAGAAACAAAACGAAAAACAACATATTTGTTGAAAACAAGAATAGGAAGGAAAATGCATAGGTCAAACCAATCTGCGCTTTTTGCTACCCTCATCAACCGACCAATCTAACTTAGATGTGGCTTTGTCTTATTCGGGAACAAAGGCTTCTAATTGTTCAATCAACTGATGAACATCAAAGCAGTAACAAGGATTTGTCGAGCCTAAAGTGAGATAAATTAGGAAAGACGACAGACCATCATAAAAACCATTAACATTTAACAAGCCTATTGGTTTTTGGTGGATTTTTAGTTGGGCCCATGAGGTGACTTCAAAGAGTTCTTCCAAAGTTCCAAGTCCCCCTGGTAAGGCTATGAATGCATCCGCATGGTTAAACATTTCAGCCTTACGTTCATGCATGTTTGAGACAATCTATACTTCCCCAATTGTATTGCTTGTAACACCACCCACACTCAAAGCTTTTGGGATGATACCTAGAACTTGACTTCCGCCATCATAAGCGGCTTTTCAGACACGTCTCATCAACCCAAGGTTACCTCCCCCATGTACTAGATGAATATTTTTCTCTGCTAACACCTTACCAAGTTGTTCAGCAACTTCCTCAAATTCCCTATTCTTACTAGAACTAGATTCACAAAAGACACAAATATTGGTAAAACGGCATGAGATGGTGTTTTCCATTGTTATGCACGCTCTTTTATTTCTCTTTTGGTTTTGTGAAAATTTGTAGGTTTGTGAGAACTGGAGAAGACAAAGAATGTTATTTATAGGGCTGATAAAGAAAATGAAATCATGAAAGCTATATGACTAGGTCGGCATTGGCAGATGGTGTGTCAGTCTAGAGTATAAAATTGTCAAAAAGAGTGGCTGACCTGTATCTGTACATATGCCAAAGGGACATGTGAATGTTGTCTTTTCTTGGTCCTCTAGTGCTATGGGAATCTGATAATAACCTGAGTACCCATTAACAAAACAGTAGTAGGGGTATTTATAGAGGTAGAGGTTTATCATGATTTAAATTATTTAAATTAATTATTTTGTACCTATTAATAATTTTATTTAAAGATATTTTTATAATATAATTTTTTTTTATAAAAATTGAGTGTACTAATTAATTTAATTAATTTTATGGAGCCTTAAAATATACGTGATGACTTTTAAATTATATGAAGATTTTTTTAAAATTTTTATAAAGGCAAATAATATTTCAGCCAACATTATCACTCATATTTATCAAAAAAAAAAAAACCAATAGCACTCATAAATTTAGTACCTAAAAAAAAGGTGAAAATTAAAATACACTTTACCTACAGGAGCACCATCAAAGAAAAACACCATGCCATCCGTAGAAAGAATCCAAAGGTGGTAAGAAAATCCAAATTTACACTTCTAATTTTACTAGATTTGTTAACTCCAAAATTGTTGGGATTTATATTAGAATATTTTAGTTTTATAAGTTTACAATTTATTAGACCGTATTTTGATTACTTATCACCATTACAGTGGTTTTCTCACACTCAGATTGTCGTTGAGCAGTAAACTACATACATATGTACCATTTCCCCATTTCCCCAATTATCATTCCAAGGTAGGATCTTGTTTCTATGAAAATCAATATCAGAAATTCCAAAGATGGAGTTTTTAGACTGGTAAATCAAAATCTGTTGCCTCCTTAATGCAATCACAGAAAAATATCTTGCTCTACATAGGAGGAACAATATTAACAACAATATGAAATAGTTCTTTTATAACACAAAAAATATTGTACTGCCCCAAATCCATACAAGTCTTTTCTTACTTCAGCGATCTCTTTATTTCTCTATAACAAAAACAATACTCTATCTTACAGATACTAGGGATCAAGAGAAAGACATTCATTTATCATGGATACTTTGAACTCCCACTGATATCTGGAGACGTTTTTTGGTCTGAAGCAAGACTTGACCTCTCGTTTTCTTTGTCATTTTGCTCGAAAGTAGCAACAACAAGCTGATAAACCATAACATAGCCAAACTGAGTGCGTGAATTTTTAATAGCAATGGAACGTTAAGGTGAACAACAAATGTAATATGTATAAAAAAATATAAATTAAAAACAGTGATATTAAAATCTTTAGTGATTGAGTGATTGCCAGTTTTGTAGAAATGATAAGGCAAGGCCTTACTTGGATAGGGGTAGCTGCAATCAAGGGACCTACAACAACACCGCCAAAAACTTGCCCATCAGGTTTTGATAGTGAAATACTTAACTTGCCGATTCGGCGATTTTTGCCACCCACTTCAGTATGTGTAAATGATCCAGATAGATGCAAAATTTCAAACTGGCCCTGTATGCATGTATGAAGAGGGAAAATTAATTAATAGCTATATTCATGGCATTAAATACTAATATTTATATACCAATGTTAATCAAGTTTCAAATATATGCATTCAATTTCTCCTCGCAATTCGTTTTGCTCCCAAACACACCCTAAACCCTTAAATAAAAAGGTTTCCTCCCAAAATGCAGAGATACGATTAATTAATTACTAGAAATAAGAAAAATGTAGTATGTTAGACCTACGAAAGCTCAAGTAGTTTTGTCATACAAATGACATAAATAATAAATGATAAAATTGGAAGAGTAACAAAAGAAGACTAGATTGGCCTTAAAACATACCACAAATTTTAATCCATTCCCACATAACCGGATTGGCATAAAACAACACTAGAGACCGTGCCAGTAGCTGAAAGAACACATAGGGCCTTCGAAGAGTTTCGAGAAAATGATAATATCTTACCAGCAAGATCCTGCAAGTCAAAATTATAGAAGAACCTCAAGAAACCATATAGAATGAAGATTCTATCATGCAAGACGAACAAAAGAAAAAGAAAAAAGAAGGAAGCTTCCATGCCACACTAATGCAATTCTTTGTTACCTCTCCTATAGGTACAGTCACAAGATGAGGAGTGAGGTTTCCACTAGCTGTTTCAGCAAAATATCCACCTTCAGAATTTACAACATTTTAGGCGTGAGAAACATATAGGAGTACTTTTTCAAAAGTATAAAGTCATTCACATCATGATCGACACATTTATGAAATTATAGAGTTATTTTTCATAATTTTAGAGGAACATTGTAGTAATTTTTATAATTTCTGTCATTAACCATTAAGCCTAAAAGTTTAAGCTAATAGGAA
>QUWJ01000168.1:0-21134 GCA_003430845.1 Xanthoceras sorbifolium | reverse complement strand
TTTGCATACCAATCATTCTCATTTCGAGCTAATAACCCATCTAACACATTTTTAATAGTCAATATTTTTTTGAGAAAGGTCTTCGATAAGGACCCACCTCAAACGCAATTGAAGACTAATAGTCCAACCCATTCAAAGCTCTATATTATAATTATAGTTTTCATGTTTTTTTTTTTTTTTTCAAAGATTTGTAGTGAAAAGTTTGAAATTGTATTGTTATTAGTCCTGTAAATTTAGATTTATTTTAAAATTAATTGAGAATGTTTATGGCTTATGATTTAGGTAAGGGAATTGGATGGATAGACCCACCTTGGTTCCATTTTTTGTATTATTTTACGTTAGGGAGGCACATAGACAGATCGAATAGGACACTTTTAGAATTTAATAATTTGGGTCTAGCTTATTTTGTTTTCTTTATATAAACAATAGAACTGGAATTTTTATATATTTTTTTTTCTTTTCATTATTTTCAAACCCTTGCCCTGAACTATGGAGTTTGACCATAAAACAATTTATTATTATTTTTTGGTCTTTTGGAGACATTCCAATCTTGTTTTTCTACACCAAACGTCCGTTGGCTTGGTGGTTGGAGAAACCTTAAACTCCCTTATGCTAACAAGGTTCAACATTTAGATAATGTATATAATATTCTCACTATTATCTATAAAAACGTAATTATATGGGTATACCTTTCTCGTATTGGGAGTATACCTGTTCCGTTGTTGGGAGAAGACGACTTTCAAAATAGAAGTAGAGATTTGGACTGTACTTGTATGATTTAATTTCGGTAGGTCCAGGTAGTCTTCTAACCAGTAAGGTGTAAGATTTTTGTTAAAAAATAAATAAATTTGATTTTTCCAATTACTATTTCTCTTTTACATTTCTGCAAGCAGGTCAACTTACCACCGCCATTGCATACTTTGTCACCAATTATAGCTTTTGCATATATAATTAATAAATAGGATACAAACATGAAATGACTAGCAATTAGGTTAAGGTTGTGAATTTACTTTAGACACAATTAAATTAATTAAATGGAGTATGTTGGATCTAGACAAATATGACCACTAAGGATAATCTTTCACATGACAATGAGTGCAAACCAAATTTAATAGATTAGGATTCTAGATTTTGACATAATTAATTTGAAAGAACTTGGATAGACATAAAATCTAAAACTAATCACATGAATTACCGCCCCTAACTATTATGAATATATGTAAACCCAAAAACAATAATAAATCAAACGCACAAAAGTAAAATATATATATATATATGATTTTATGTGGTTCGATAATTAATAAAGTGATTCCTATATACACGAAGCGTGACTGTTGTTTACAATAATAAAACACGCATACTTAAATAATATCGACCCCCGAGTGCATTAGTGTAGTGCAACAATACTGATTCAATAATATTGATTCAGCTTTCACAATTCAATAATTTCCTACTTGAAGACTGAAATAAAGTAAAACATCCCTCTCCAATAACTAGTTGACACGGTGCGCTCAAACAACTTGTCATATCTTGAATACCCACTAAAATTGTGTATGAACATATACAAATCTAAAGGTAATAATAAATCAAACACGCGAAAGTAAAAAGAAAAATACAATAGATTTTACGTGGTTTAGAGATTAATGTGATCTCTGTGTTGATCCATGAGTGTGTCAGCGTAAAGCAACAATACTAATTTAACAACACTGATTCAGATTTCACAGACCAACACTTACCTACTTTAATTCCCCATAATCTTATATTTTACCAATTACAGCTTAGCTTTTAAGGAATGCATGCAATATTATAATTAATAAATATCGTCGTGATCTAAACTTCTATGGAAATTGTGCAATTAGTTAGTGTTATTTTGTAAGCTTTGTAAAATTTAAGGTGTATTTTCTTTATAAAATCTATAATGAATTAATTTTTTAATTTTTTTTGTTGAACAACTATAATGAATTAATTTGTATGCAGTATTGGTGACAGAAACTATAAATTTTCTTAATATATTTCAATTTTTCATGCATGCATGTACTAGAGAAGCATGTCTCGTAAATGCAGAGCAACTTCCGGTGCATCTCACGCCCTAATATATGTTTATTGATCGAAGTTTTGTTTTGTTGTTTTTTTTTTTCAAAAGCTATTAAATGTAACGACTTCAAGTTCCAACTTTTTCTTTATTTTCTTTGTTCCTCCTAAAATATTACAATACACTTTCAATAAACTTTAGACCATAACCGTTGTATGGGATCGGATTGTTGAACCCCTCGAAAATTATCTCCTTCGGTGGATATTTTTAAGTTCGATACATAAATGCTGGCCTGAATTCTTGCAAAACAGTAAACTCCTGTGTACGGTTCGATGAGGGACTTACCTTTTTACTGTGTCGACCATGCACATATTTGTTGTGTTGTCGCGCAACTCCTGAAGTTGTGGGACATTTGTCGAGTGTTGATTTACAAGTATCCGCTTAAATGATATTGATATTCTGCTACTGAGTACGGTTCGATGCTATTGATGCCACATGTCAGCTTGGCGTTATGTGATGAGGGGCCATGATTTTGGGAAAAAAGTTAATTTGTTTATAGAAAATTTGTCCCCTCTTGTATCATTATATAAACTTTGGGCTCTCAAGTTGGATTTGGATTTGCTATGTCTTGCTCCTCCAAAGAGATATTACGCCTTGCACCCCCACCTTTAGAGGACGGTTTTGGAGCAATTTAGAACAACGTAGATCTTAGTATAATAATATTTAATCTCGTAATTGAATAATTTTAAGGTGTAGATGATTAGTCATGCCCCAGTTTCGGAACCAGCAGTTCATCGTCGATTTCAGTTCTGCCACCGATTCTCGAAACTGGCAGTTCCATGCGAGTTTCGAAAACAGTTTTTTTTTTATATTTTAAAAAATTAAAATATTCTAACTTTAATATATTTTTTTAACATGTTAAACAGATGTAGGGCCACATGTGTTATATACATTTTTAAATTTTTTTTTTTAAAAAAAAGAAAAAGAATCGAAAACCGCCGGTTTCGGTTCACGCCAGTTCTGGAACTGACGATTCCAATTTTAAAATTTGGAGAACGGATCGTTCGGTTCTGTTCGAACTGCCCGATTCGAATCGGATCGGGACTATGACTATAGATGATGCATATTTATACTTTTTAGTCAATTTCTTTACTTATATTATTGAATCTTTATACATAGAAATCATAGAATTCTCTTAAAATAAGAATCGATATTAAGAAACGTTCGTACTAGATAATCACTATAAGGTTATCCGTTTTGAATTATACCCATCTGGAGGCAGACCAAGACCCACGTCAAGAAGAATTATCAAAATTTCTATGAAACTGCAAGACCTTTCACTTCAGTTTCACAATACATACGATAGTGTAGTGATGTAATATATACTTGCATTTACTTACGTGTGTCTTTTATTGTATATGTGAAAGAGAAAAGACAGAATTGATATGATTCTGACGAGCTCGATCAAACACACTCATTTACTTGTCGACTAATTTCTGGGTCCTATTTGTGTGTAAATGATAACTACAAAAGCAAAGTGATGTTTCGTCGTATTTCCACTGATGTTAATGGAAGATACAACACCCCAAAGAACCCTTTACTGATATTATTATTACAAATACTTCCCATCTACCACTTTCTAATACACTTTGTCTTTAAATCTGATATTTTACTGGTCAGAGAATTACTGTAATCTACCAAAATTAAGTAATAAGAGCACAAACATCTACTTTCATTTTGAAAATCGTTTACTCCTAATAACGGGAGGAATTTACCCACACAATTACACTTTTATATATAATGATGGGAATAATATACACTAATTAAGTATTGAATTTTAGTGATTTGAAGTAGTTTGAGTCTCTTCTAACAACTAAGGTAACAACACGGATTATTAACTGTTTGTTCGGTCGAGTTTAATCCATGTATTTTGAAAAAAAAATCATAATAATTATGTATTTAAATCAAATTTAGAAACAATAACTCGTAAAGTAGTGAGTGTCAGTGTACTTTGATTAGGGGTAGTTTGATAATTAATTTACAAGGTCCCACAAATTGATTTGGGGGGGAGGGGGGGTGTGTGTGTCGAAGAGTCACCATGAAATAAATAATCGAGTACTGATTTGAGATAATCTTAATTGATGCTACAATTAGATAAGTTTATAAATGCTTTACAACATCTATGTATATTGATACGAGACTAATTTCTATTCGGCCCAAAAAGCAATAAAGGCTTCACCACAGGGACACTTCATCAATATTAAAATTGCATTAATTGAGAGTTAAATTCAGATATTATCAAAACAATTCACACCCTATCTAATATGTGATGACCAACTACATTATACCTAATTATTTATTAATTAATACTTTAATAGTAAAATACAATAATCAATAGAGAAAATTATTAAATTTAATCTTCCAAAATATTAAAAAAATTATTTTTACTTTAATTATTTATAATTACATTTAAAAAATTTACTTTATAGTCTAAAATTATCGAATCACCCCCCACCCACTAGTTATATCTTTTTCCTCATGTAGTTAAAAACGATTAATTTTATGTATGTAATTAAAAATAAAAATTCAATATTTTATAAGGCTATTTTTAAAAAATTTCTGATAGTAATTTTCATTTATGTGGAAAATTTAGTTAGCAAACACGTCAGCAAAGAGTCAACAGGGGCCTCAGAGGTGGTCAAATGAAGGTGTTTCTAGCTTGAAGTACACGTCAACCAGAAGGTCAAAATAGGCACATGAAAGTTAAAGGAATGATGGATGAAACTTGAAAGTCTAAGGCCTGTTTGGCATAATTTTTACTTCTGACTTTTAGCTTCTTAAAGCTCTTCTGCAAAAGTCATATATTTTAACTTTATCAGAAGAACTTTTAAAGCTTAAAAGCTATTATACTTAAACATCCAAACTATTAGAAGAGCTTTTGAGTTTAAAAGCTAAAAACAGATTCCAAAAGCCATGCCAAACAGCCCTAAAAAAAGTGGGCCTCAAATATATTTGGGCCTATAATCCAAGAAAAACCCATGAATGAATAATCTGCTAATAAAGCAACCGTTCGGTAAATATATCTTTAAAATTTTGAAAAGTGAAACACACAGAGAAAAAAAAATGGAAGTAATTCAAATTGAAAGAAATATGGAAGAATCCAATTTTCTCACAGCAGATTATTTTATAATCACTTTACAGAAGTAACTATTGACCTTTATAAAACTGCTTTCAAATTAGCAATCAAACACATGAATGACTATGATCACTAATAATTGTGACAATGAACTCTCTTTTTTTTTTTTTTTTTTATGTTATACACATACTCCAAAATGTAATTACGACCTAATAGCCTCACCGACACATCAAAAGAGTAAATAAATAAAAACAAAATTGCATATCCAGAATTTTTTTTATTATTTACCTTTTAATTTGACACTAACGGTTTAAAATCTATCAGAACTTACCGAGATTAAATATTACATGCATGATCTGAATATTTATTCTCATAATACGGAAGAAAAATATTGCCACACGTGTTGGTAATATACATCTGCAATTATAATTGTAGACATGCGGTAGCAACCGAAGAAGAGAAACCACCTAAGAGTTATCTCCTCCTAGAGGATTTCCTAGGGTGAGCTCTAGTTGAAAAAGGTTTCCATGAAAGTCGTCTGAATCGGGCAGGATACTGTCACCAAGTGCTGAGTCCAACAGGGTATTATCTCCACGTGCTAAGTTCGGTAGGTTACTATCACCAAGTGATGAATTAATACTGTAAAAGAGAAAATCGAGATGGAAAAATAGCGGGGCTGCTGCCAGCGACCACTTTTCGATGATGCCCAAGTTAGGAGAGGAAAATGGCCTTTGCTTCTGCAGGAGGCAACCGTAACTGTTTTTGGTGGATATTTTTTGTCATACTATAGTACAAATTCAATCTTAATTTTTGAAAACTATTTTGGAATCACCAACAAAATCCCTCCGATATTTCTTTATAGAATTTAATGAAAATTGAGCTTAGAAAGATATTTGCTCAGCGAGGCATCCATTTTTGCTGGTATCACATTTCCCTCTTCAACTCAAAAGACAAAACGTTAGCTATTACCTTAGCCTATTTGCATCAACTTAACTGAACCACTCAGGAGTCCTAGCAGTCACCAAAACAAGAATCAAAGTTATTAGAGGTCCCAGTTATATGAGTGTCAATAATAAAACTAAAACCTCTTTAATCATAATCTTCAACTATTTAAACTTCAACACAGATTTCAGCAACAGCTAACTGAAATACCTCGGATGCCAAACATAGTTAAAAATCGCAATCTTACAAGCAACATGCAATCCATTAGAAATGGAATTGTAGAATCATTGACCTTCACAATTGTCTTGATATACATTCATATGTAAAGATATATAAAGTTGAGGTATATCAAAACCATACTAGGTTGTGAATTGAGCTCTAAAGAGAATAAAACTATATATTAGCGGAACATATTACATAAAATAGCCAAGAGAATGAAAAGAGAAGACAGGGAAAAAATGGAGATGGGGATGTTTCGTGTTTGCCTGCCAAGGTACAACACCATTGCAATTGACAGCGGGACTGTTTCTTCACAAAACATGAGTACTTACAGCAATATGCTTCCAGAAAAACATATATAATGCAGGATAGATTCAGCTAAATCAGATTCAAGATCACGATACTTCAAAATAATATTGTCGATTCAGTATCATTAACAAGTAAGGATATGTAGGCATGTAAGCAACAAGTCAGAGTTATCCGGAGACTCGCAGAATTTGAAGAGTAATTTCAGACTTCTTTTACTTCAAATATATTTAGAGACTTCTTGAAATTCTTTTAGATCATGTATTTTGAATTCTGAATTGAATTGTAATCTTCTCTCTTTATCTTGACTCACATATAGTATATATATATGAAACAGCACATACAGATAAATAAAGTCTTCTATTCTCCAAAAACTTGAGTCGAAATCTTCTTATAGTACTGTAACTACTCTTTCAAATTCTTGGAGTCTCCAAATTATTCTGCCTCATCTATTACAGGGCATTCTCATGACATCACTATTGTTTATCAAACTATGATGAAATGCAGATAAGATCTTGCACATACTGTTATGTCTCACTAATAGTTCATTACTTAATTAGAATGAAGGGAAGATGTTTCAATATCATCCATCTGCGCTCACTGAGTAAAGAGCATAGCCCAATTGTCATTTTAAGCTTATAGAATGGAAGTGCATTAAGAAAAACAAAATCCTAACATATAAAATAACTACTGAAACAAATTACCTTATCGTGGCAATGAAGGTTGTCAAATGCACTGAATATCATCAAAATGGAGGTTGTCAAAGAAGTGGCATTACTTGCCACAGGAATCAGATCACACAGTATCATCAAACGACCTGTTTCACAAATTATTCCATGCAAAACCATAAAAGAGAAGTTATTATCACATAAGAGAGAAAAGAAATATATAAGTCATATGCATTCTAAAGAGACCAACTAAATGTTTCCAATACTAGGATGCATTAGATTGTCTCAACAAGTCACCAACAAAATGTTATGAGTCAGTCGCAGCGTCTGGAATTTGAATTTCACAAGGTTGGTGGATCGTTAGGGACAAAAGACCTGAAGGAAAAGATCTCGTAGATACAAAGAAGCATGAAAACAGTATCTTATCTCATTAACATAAGTAGCAAAAAGAGAAAGATGAAAACATGTTAGTTGGTTCCAAAAAGCTACATACATCAGTGAAATTTTTCCTGCACAAAAGAGCTGTGAGATAAGATCATCGATATTCTTGGAAGTTTTCAAGCTGCTTGAACACCCTCTCCTCTAAGTTGTTGTATTCAGTGTACAACTTCCTTCGAGGTCCCCACAGCAAACACACCCATCTCTTTGAGATCCTCAAGGGTAAGTAGCGGCAAGGTTTCCTCATCCACCTCATGCATTTCAAATACACTAGCATACTACCAAATCCTAACTTCTCCAGCCATCTGCTAACAGTATTTACGTGATTGCCATCCATATCTAGTCTCATCCCACCCAACACCAGATTTCAGATATGCATTATTCCCTTCACTACAAGCATCTTCCTTCCAAGGATGTCATTTGGAATTGCCTTGTTGCCACACATTGTAAGTGTATCATCCACTCATATTCACAGGCCTCCTTGCTTGTACGCCGGTGTTTCATTATCTGTAAGTCCTTGAAACCATTCCCAGGGTAACTATCATCACAGGTATCGATGTGAATCCAACAACCTCCTTCTCAGCGTACTCTTTTCCATCTTCGCTGCTAATTGAGGACTAAGTTCGGAATTCCAAGCACCACCGAATACACTATTTTTTGCCTCTTGTGCTCCGGCTCCTACGCTTCATGCCACCTAGCTTCCTTGTTATGGTACCAAAATTCAACTTCCGATTTACTCATAACAATATTATCCAAACTCAAACTTTCAGAAGCCATTTTTGCAGAATTCGGATTCTATTCTCCCTGTTCTGTTGCATATCAGCTGAAATCCTTGTGACACACCAGGGTCTATAACTGCAACTCAGGAGACCGTTTGCTGTAAAAACCTGAAATTGGGATTATCTTACATTAATGCTAGGGTTCACGAAATCGAGTTTCCATCTCTTTGGTCCCAAATTACCAGTAGATATTTTTGAGAAAACCCCACGCAAAAAGCTGCAGATACATCCACCAATTTCCCCCTAACCTAAACATTTGGGCGTCGGTGTCTTTCGAACTCATGCTTAGAACCAACTTATTTACACAAATAGCCACTGAAAATCAAAACTGAATCAAACCCTAGGACACAAACCCACAAATTAAACCTCGAAAATCACCATAACTTAAAAAATAATAACAAAATAACTAATAACTCCAATAATTACATTAAAAAAAAAACCATCAATCACAAATAAGCTCTCAAAAGAAGAAAATATCAAATAACAGAGCAAAATCCCAAATTAAATCCCATAATCCCCACCCCAAAACAAGATCAGCAATAATAAACACACAAACAAATCCAGATTAATACGCCAAAGAGAAAAAACCAGTTTTTTTCAGGAAACATAACAGACATTGAGACAACTCTCCAGTCTCAAAACAGAAATATAAGAAAAGTAACCAGAAACTGAGAAAACAAAATAAACGACCTCGTGAGAGCGTGACAGAGGTACCCAAGTTGAATTTTTTGCATGTTTAGCAAAGAGGAGTGTACATAGATAACAGAGAATGTTTTGGTTTGGTTTGGTTTCCTTCTGTGGGCAAAACAAAAAGTACACGCAAAGGCTTTACTGTTGCTATATGTTATTTGTCTGTGTGCAATTCAAGTGTAAAAAAAACTTTAAGATTAGAATCAGACATGGATAGAGACATTGAAATTGTAGGGAGAGTTGAACTGTAAAGTCAATCTAGAAATTACAGGATTATCCTTGTACTTTCAGTACGTGGTCATTGTGAAATGAGCACAATGACACGTTATCGTGATTTGAACAGGGACGAGTGGTGCCACAGTTTGCTTATTGGAGACTGGATACAGTGGACTCTAATTTTTAATTATCCACTTGTTTATACTTTTAAATGAACCCAAAAAATTATGAGAAGATTCTGGGAACTTGTTGTTGCAAGACAAAATGAGTATTGCGGGGTCCCAATCAAATTGAAAATATAACAACTATGTCACCTTCAAATAATAAACCTAAGCTTTAAACTTTCATATATTTAAAGATATGTAAATTAAATATATACATTTTTATACATTTGATAATATATAATATATAACTAATTTAATAGTTAAAATATTTGTATAAAAAATTTAAGTCAACAGAGAATTCTAATACCACTTTCAAAATTCAATTTCTTACTCAAAACTCTAACCTACACAGAGAGTTTGTAGAATTAAATTTTTATAAATAGAGTTTTTTCAAAGGATAGTTTTTTTTAAAAAATAGGTTGGGAGTTCTCATATTCTTTCAGTTTAATTCTTATATAATTATATAAATATATTTTTATTATTATTTATAAAAATATAATTATACAAATAAATCTCTCCCATATTAATAAGTAAACTCTTCTTATAATTAAAATAGTTACAGTTAATCCTAATAATTTTCGTTTTCATTTTCTATTATTGTAGTATTAATATAATTTAATGTTAGTTTAGAATTATAAAAAAGACATTATTATAATTTGTTTAATCCCTTAAAAACTTTACTCGAATGGCAATTAAATCAGAAGAAAAAAAAAAATTGAAAAAGTGGATTTGGAATTAAATAAGTCGTTAATAACTTTTAGAAAATATATGATCGACATAAAACAACAGGCGAGTGGCAGTCTCATTGATACAATTGGTCAATTATGAGGCAACAGCAATTGAGGTTGAGAAAATGGATCTCTGGAACAAAGCACGGAGCTTCGCCGAGGAAGCGGGCTAAGCGTTCTCAGGAGCTGACCAAGGAAGCCGCCAGGCGATCTTCCGACCTCACGGTCGGCTCCTCCAAGCTCCTCCGACTTCGTCTCCGATGCCTCCAAGCGTTCCAAAAGGAGATCGCTGCCGATGCCCTAAGCGAGCCGAGCTCCGCAGAGCCGAAGCCGCTAAGCGAGCCGACCCAGATCAGTCTCTCGCCGAAAACATGGGCCATCCGGTGCGCTCGCGCTCAGGGATATCACAGCTGCCAATGATACGCAACAGCAGCAGCGAGAGAAGGATCTGGAGAGTTTTGGAGTCACCGAAGAGTTGAGAGAGTTCGTTAAGGAAATCACTGTGACCACTTTTCAAGATTTTCCATTAGAAGGTACTTTTTTCATTATTATTTATGTACGTTCATTTACTTTGTTTATGTATTTAATAAGAGTTGTTTGTTTGTTTACTGAGGAAATTCGAGTTTTATGATGTCTGTCTCTTTAAGAACCGAAGTAATTACTGTTTCACTAAATTCGAAGGTAATATACTTGGCTCGGTTGAGTTGATAGTATTTTTTGGATATCAAAATCACAAGGGAAGATTACAATTCATGGTTCCACATCAGGAAACAAGATAATGAACTAACTTGGTATAACAGATGTGCGAATGGAAATGGTTCTCTGCATTTAAGTCTGCATTAGTTTTTAAGAGGTTGTAATTTTCGAAAGCTTATCATTTCGGTTCTTAAGAAATTTTGTCTGTGAGATATACTCTGGCGTGTTACAATATTCTGGCAATTGATTGTACTGGAAACTATGCATATCTTTGAGAATGGTTGAATAATTGGATGATATCTTTGATATGCAGATGATTCACTGATTTGTGATGTTCCCACCGTGTCAAATGTTAGGAAGGATCTTAATGAATGGCAAGAGAAGCATGCAAGTCTTGTTCTTTCAACAGTCAAGGTTAGCTCTGGTTTTGTTACACAAATCATACAGTTCGATAATAATATATATGATTAGTGATTGATATGTTGGAAGAGAAGTGATTGTGAGTCCTTCCAACAAGTATAGAGTGGGAAGACCTTGAGAAATTGTATCTGTTAGTCTTAACTCATGCATCCTGCGTACAGTGCTGTATTTCATGAAGAGAAGTCCTCATTATTTGTGATGGAATGCTGGATAAGTAAAACTCCCACTTCTTTCTAGTACCACCATTTTTCTTCTTCAAAGTTTTATTTTTCTAGCTGCATGATGTTTTGTGACAACATTATTTGGATGTACAAATCCTTAGCTTGTGAACCAATTGTTTATGTGATTCTTCCCTTCCCATCTGGTTACATCATACATGAACTCCCTTGCCTTATGCTTAGGCCTGCTATCATTTTCCTTCAATTTATCTTCAAACATAGTATTGTTTTGTTATTCTGATTCTTCATATGGTCATACTGTGATGATGAAGTGCACCCACAAATTTAATGGATGCCATTACATCATTTTGAGAAAGAGATCTATAGTTAAAAGGACATATCTAGGAATGTCGATGGAAGCTTTTCTAGTTTTGGAAGAAATCTAGGATATAATCTTGCCTTGCTTTATATATTGCAGATACATTTGGCACGTTAACAAAAGGACTTATGTTTACCCATGTTATATCTATGAACATTTAGTGCCAGTTCGTTAATGTTTCCTGTTTCCGTTTTCTGTTTTATCAATTTCATTTGAATATATGAAATTGATTTTCATATTTTCAGGATCTGAAAACGCATTTGCTAGCAATAACTGAAAATTAGTAATAATATGCATTATGTGAAACTGTTTTGAAAAAAAATATTTTTAAGATATTGTAAGAGTAAAAAAAATATATATATATATACATATATTGTGTGTAGTTAAATTAATTTAAATTGATTTTTTAATTAGAAAATATAACGAATATATATATTTTTATATTTAATTAAAATTAATTTAAAATTGTTTGGTGTTCTTTATTTTATTTTTAAATTATGATAAAAATGATATATATTTTAATATTCTCAAGCAAAATATTTTTGTTAATAATAAAAAAGAATAAATATAATCCCCATATATATATATCATAACTTTAATCTCTAGAAGTTTTAATTATTTTATTTTAATAAAAAAACAAAAGTGCAAAACAGTGAAACATCAAAATGACGTTTCCAGTTTTTGTTCAATAAAAGTGCAAAACGTGTTTTCCGTTTTTCTCGTTTTTCATTCAAAAATATGGCTGATAAACGCGTGTTTTCATTATTTTTTGTTTTTCAAAAAACAGAAAACGCCATTTGTAAAACGTTAATGAACAGGCCCTTAGTTGCAATGTTCATTTTTGAATTTGAGCTCAAATATGTGATACAATAACATTCGTAATGCTCAACTGCAGGAAATTTCAAAGTTAAGATATGAATTGTGCCCTCGTATTATGAAAGAAAGGAAGTTTGGAGGATATATTTTATTTTGGTTAACAACCATGTGGCGCCGTAAGTAACTTGTCTCTTCATTAGAAGCCTCAATTCCTGCTTTTACTGGTATAGCTTCCCATAGAGTTGGACCTCATAACTGGAATAGTAGATAAATTTCCTCCTTTTTCACATCTTATTTTCCCTCCAAAGATGCATGCAAATATACTATAGTTTACAGAGAGATATGACATTGATGTAAGTTGCTTGCTTACATACTTATCCATGTGTTTGTAAGTTATGGTACTTACAGAAATATCCTTTACCTACATTGTTGTTTATTTAGTTTCCAGTTATCTTATTTCTATCTCTTTTCATTTTTTTTATATGTGTTTCTGGTGTTGATTTGTCCTTGTGCTTTCCTTTAGCTTATGAGAAGCGATACATGGAAGAGGATAAACTCAATCTTCAAAACAAATAAAAGATGTAGCAAAAGTACCTTCAAAAGTGGAATAATTCATAACTCAGAGGTGAAGGAATCAAACCAGCATGGTAAAACTTCAACCTCGTCAGCTAGAGAACAAGACTTGGATGTATTTCTCTTGGGTGGAGACAGTGATGAAGACCCAGGTACACCAATACTTATTTCATTGACATGCTAACATGTGGACCATAGTGGCTGAATAAAATTATAGGCTAACACGTGGACCAAGGTTTTTTAACAAAATAATTTATCTTTTTCCAGTACCCTTTTCTCATTAGATTCACATTTTTTCACTGCCTTTGTGTAATCTCTATTCATACAACAATGTTGTGAATGAATCTTCTTCTTGCAATCTAAAAGGTTGTTCATGCCATGCAATCAGTCTGTTGCTTCTTTTCACTAAGGCCTAAGCATTTACCACCGTATAGGTTGTGTCATGCTATTCCTAAGGCGTCACCCTATCAATCATCTATCTCTTTTTTTTAGTTTTGGTTTAACAGCCCCAAGTGGAATCCAGAATGCTCATTTGTAGATCCCTATATGACATATGTACAACATTGTTTTGACGAATCATCAACTTGAACAACCTGAGTGGAATGTCTATGCCAAGCATCTGTAGTTTGCTTGAGCCATTGTATAGTTGCATTGTCTGTATAATTCGTCTGGGAGAAGACAATAGGATGTTAAAATGATTAATTCTGTATCTTGGAACTTTGTTTATAAGTCCTTTAACCCTGTTGGGGCAGCATGTTGTTTGCTGCTATCTATGTGTAGTCCGTTTCCGCAGTTCTTGGTACATAATGCTTCAAGAAGATACAAACTATTTAGTATAAGAGCTATTAAAACAACAAGAGTAACTTGAGCTTTTCAATATTTATTTATTTTTGGATATATAATGTACTTACAATACATCAGATGTTGCAGATGATGGTGATGATGGGGGATTTGATGATGATTTAGACAATATGGTTAGTTCGGTAAGCACGACTCATTTGCTTGTTCTTTAACTCGGCTGTGTAAGCCATGATCTTTTTGGAGTAGTCTCTTATCCTGATGATATATTTACTCTCACTAGGCTGGTCAGCAGATTAGGTTCAATCTGATAATCGTGAAGTACTTGTTAAATATTTTGTGTTTAAAATCCCTTAGCATATTGTTAATGACTCAAGTCAGAGGACACTGCAAGATTTCACTTTCTTGTAGTTCTTATTATTGTCGTTGTGCCTGTGAAATGCTATAGTTTTGCCATTATGAAGTGAAGTGAAAGGAAAACAAGGAAATTTTAGAGGATAAGAACCAAATTCACATATTTTCCAACCAAATGCAAAATGATTATGTATTTGCATAAGAACTAATGCATGTGTATAATTATTTATTGAAAATAAAAAAAAATGTGTTAGTCAGTTGACATGTGATGAGTTAAGATAAGTTTGGGAAGGAAGCATTTCATAGGACTTGAAACCTGTTAAGTTCCATTTATCCTCTACAGGACTAGTTTGCTCTAGCTGTAATTTTTCCTTCTTCTAAAGCTTGCTTGAACTTGCCAGGATGACGAGAAAGGGGAAATTATAGACCATTGCTGAAGTAGCCAAGACATGTCAGACTGTCGCTGCAAAGAAAAGGAAACGAAGCTGTTATGATGAATGCAATATAAGAATATACTAACAAGAGATAATCTTTGAGAAATTACACGGTAAGAGTCTTGGTTGTTTCTTTCTTTTCTTCCCAATCCTTTGCTATTATTCTGTGTAAAGAATGTTTAATTTATTTTTCTAACTGTAGTACCACAGATATAAATTTCATTCAATTTATTTAGCGCAAGCTTCTCCTCAGGTCTATTTATCACAAGACGAGCTGTGTTTTGCGGTTTACTTATTTGTGTACATATATCACATAAAATTATCTGTTTCAACAATAATCTGTAAATTGAGCATGCTTTTTCAATCTTATTAATTTTTCCTGTTTTGTTATTGGAATGGGAAGGCTGTGATTTTGCTCGATCACCTGATTTTTATGAATTACTGAAATTTTCAATATCAGTCCCCTTAGCTCTGTATAAACTTTTTTCATATTACGCATAGGAAGAAGAACTGCCTATTGACAATTAAGAAATCCTTTTAGGAAGATTCAATCTGATTCTCATGTTAATATACAGGAATTCAAAGTTGAGAGATTACTTTGGGACAGGAATTATATGCTTTTTGACTTTGCTTAATTTCCGACAAGATAACATGATCCACCTGACCTCTCTATTGTATTCTCTTGTTTTCTTTTTCTTTTTCTCTTTACCTTCTGTTATTGGGAGGAATCAAATCTAAAAGCATACTTTGTCTTTGTATTTCTGACGTGTTACCGAGCACACTGTTTGGGATATGTTGTCTTTGTTGCCTGTATCTTAGATTTTTCTTGCCCTTTTATTCATTGTTCACCTTACAATGTGGTTCGGGTGGTAAAAGAATTTATTCAGCCTGATAATTATCCAGATTCTAGTCGCCGCTACCGCAAGTGGTATATAAAAAAAAAATACAATTTATAACTATGATCTGGTTAGGGTTTATGAAAAATGGGGAAAAAAAAAATCTTCAATATAAGGAAGATATTGTATACCGTTGTTAATAAGATCACATAAAATACAATTTATTTTTCTTCTGATTAATAGTTATATGAATTAATATCAATTTATCTTCTAACATGTGGTTATTATCATTAATATATGGTTCCAATCTTTTTTTTTTTCTGATATTGTATTTAATATATATCGACCATTCACAATCTTTAATTCTTATATGGTAAAAGCATATATCAATAGAGAATTGTTGTGGCAAGGATCGAGCATCAAACTCTTTTAAGCTACTGTCAACACATAGGTAGTGTATATATTATTTATATTATTGTCCATAAAAGTGTAATTATGTGAGTTGATTTCTTTCCGTATTGGGAGTAGACCCTTTCTGTTGTTGGAAGTAGATGGTTTTCAAAATAAAAGTAGATGTTTAGATTGTGCTCGTATGTATTAATCTTTATAGGTTCAGTCCTAAAAAAGCTAAAAAAGCAAGGTGTCTTATTTAAAAAAAAAAAAAGAGAGTGAGAGTGAGAATTGTTGTGAGGCCTGCTAACAAGTTCTTGAATCTTGATGCATAATTAAAAAACCTATACAGCCAATTTCTCTATAAATAATATTATGATGCTGTCCTATGGAGATTGGAGAGAGAAATACATGTTGCCAAAGATCATTTTTTGACAAAATCGTTGGACAAAATTCTGCAGCCTCGCGAGTTTCAATCAACGATCGACCATTATCAATTTTCTTGATTCTCTAGCTTATTAGTTGGTTGATGAGTGGACCAAATCCCTATTTTTTCTCTAGTTATAGATTGGAAAAACTTTGTTTACTCCTCCATGATTATCACAAATTTAATTTTCAATAACATGCTTAGCTTGGAATCCAAGATTAACACAAATGCATTTAACTCGACCATGTAACTAGCTAGGTGTTGCTTAGTTTTGCAATTTACTTTTATTTTTTTTTAATATACCACCTGCAGTGGTGGTGACTTGAACCTGAGTTATTACCAGGCTGAATGAGTATTTTTGTCACCGAACCACATAAATAATTTTTACAATTTAATTGCTTGCAGATAAACAATGAGTTGCGTGGACGATTAAAAATTTCAGGATGCTATCTATATATTACATTATAAAATTAAAATTAAAAACATTTTTTTTTAATTGTATACGTTTTTGATATTGCTATCTATATTCTGAGTATTAAACCCATGTCCTTATATGTTTTTGTTATGATTTGTGATTGTCAATTTCAATTGTAATTGTAAGTTCTCTTATAGTTCAAGTGATTAGTGTACCTCTCTCCCATTTTAGTGGTGAGGGTTCAATTCCCACCATACATGTTTACGCATGTGAGGGTAGTTTTCTCCCTCATTGTGGGAATAGATATCTCCCGTTATGGGAGTAGATATCCGGACTGCGCGTTTAGTTTGTGGGTAGTTTTCTCCCCTTATTGTGGGAGTAGATGTCTCCCGTTAAATATCCGGACCGCACGTTTAGTAATTAATCTTGACAGGTTCCGACAGTTATTAATCTTGTAATTGTAACCCCCTTTAAAAAAAAAAAACAATTTCAATTGTATGTAGATAATGATCTAACCTTTTTTTTTTGTTTTGTTGATATTACGGGTGATGTTTTGGATCAGGTTTTATAATTAAAGATTTGAAATATTTTATATTAGAGCTAATTGCACCCACACCTCCTGAGGTTGGCCAACTACAGGTAGAATTAACTTTATCGTTATTGACAATGACCTCCCCTGCCGTTAGTTGACTTCCATTAAATCTAACATTTGACCAACCTTAAACGTTAAAATGACCAAAATGCCCCTAAAATAATATTTTATTTTTATTAAAATTTTAAAAAAAAAAGGTTAGATCTCTACTGTCCATCTGAGATGAGATGGACGGTAGAGATTGTTTCTTCTTAAAAAAAATTATTATAAATTTTTTAATTTTAAAAAAAAATTAAAAAAATTAAAGTTTGAATATGGAGATCCAATCTGGAAGATCCAATCTGGAGATTGGATCTCCACCAAAAAAAAAAAAAAAACAAAACAAAAGAAACTTGCTGAGCGCGAACAAACCCTTCTAGGTTCGTCAACGATTGACGAACCCTTCTGGGTTCGCCGTGGACGGTGAACCCCATCTAGCTATTAAAAAAAAATTCGAAGAACTCAGTTTCTGGGTTCTTCCAAAACCCAGAAGGGTTCAATCGAAGAAACCCTTCTGGGTTCTTCAATCGAAGAACCCTTCTGGGTTCTTCAATCGAACCCTTCTGGGTTCGTTCGAAGAACCCTTCGGGTTTAGGGTTCTTCCGAACGAACCCAGAAGGGTTTGAATTCGATTCGAACCCTTCTGGGTTCGTTCGATTCTTTGAAGAACCCCAGATGTTCTTCAAAGAACCTAAAATGCTTCCCAAAAAAATTTTTTTTTTTTTGGAGATCCATTCGAAGAATCCAGATTTTTTTTTTTTTTTTTTTTGGAGATCCATTTTCAGATTGAATCTCAACCGTCCATTAACATACGTCCATCAATGTTAATGGACGGTTGAGATTCAATCTGAAAATGGATCTCCATTAATTATAATTAATATTTTTTAATTAATTTTTTTTGTTATTATTTTAATTTTTAAATAATTTTATTATTTTATTATTATTTTTTAATCTTTTAATTTATTATTTAATAAAATTAAAAAAATGTGAAAGATCAAAATACCCCTGACCCTGTTAAGTTTGACTAAAGTCAACTAACAGCAGGGGATGTCATTGTCAATAAACGATAAAGTTGATTTTACCTGTAGTTGGCCAAACCTCAGGAGGTGTGGGTGTAATTAGCTCTAATATAAAATATTTCAAATCTTTAATTTATAAAACCTGATCCGAAACATCACTCGTAATATCAACAAAACAAAAAAAAATGTTAGATCATTATTACATACAATTGAAACTTATTATTATTTTTTTTAAGGGGGTTACAATTACAAGATAATAACTGTCAGGGGCCAGTCAAGATCAACATCACATTTTTCTATAAATTAATAACATGGCCGGAAGCTATAGTGTAGCACTCCAAAATATCACGCAGGGCATGGCATTCAGAGGCAAGGGCTTTCAGAATAATAATAAAAAAAAACTATCATCTATAAGAAAAAATCAAATGACTAATTTGCACACCACAGCGGCCACACTGAATACCATGATCATAATCACCAACCTCAACTTGTCAAATAAGAGAACACAAGCCCTCAGCACATAATAAAAATAAGGGTGAATTGCACTCAAGTACCCTGACTTTTATCATAATTGCACGCTTAATGTCAGTTTTGCCATAATTGCACTCTAGTACCCGGTAATCCGTTGACCACCGTTAGGGTAACAGTTGACCAAACGGATTCAGGTAAAATGACCAAACTGCCCCTGCAAAGGAAAAAAAAATTAATTTTTTTTTGAAGAACACGAACTCAACTGGGTTCGTGTTCTTCGAACACGAACCCAGGTGCTGGGTTCGTGCTCGAACCCAGATTTCGGGGTTCGAGCACGAACCCAGAACTGGGTTCGTGTTCGAACGCAGAAATCTGGGTTCGAGCACGAACCCAGTACCTGGGTTCGTGCTCGAACCCAAAATGGGTTCGAACACGAACCCAGCACCTGGGTTCGTGTTCGAAGAACACGAACCCAACTGGGTTCGTGTTCTTCAAAAAAAAATTAATTTTTTTTTTTTTTTTGATTTCAAATTTAATTTTTTTAAAAAAAATATTTTTAAAATTAATTAAAATATGACGTGGCATGTTCTTATTGGTTGGTGATTTTTAAATTTTTTAAAAATAAATTTTAAATGTAAAAGATCAATTTGCCCCTGAACCCAGTTAGTCAACGTTACCCTAACGGTGGTCAACGGCATTACCGGGTACTAGAGTGCAATTATGGCAAAAACGACATTAAGCGTGCACTTATGATAAAAGTCAGGGTACTTGAGTACAATTCACCCTAAAAAATAAATATGCAGAGAGGGAATCACTCTGATTTAACCCCAAAAAGGTCGAAAAAAACCAAAAATTTCCTACCATTTAAGATAAATGAGTAAGACAGTGAATAAATACAAGCCGTAATCTTTATAATCCACCATTGGAAAACCTTAACGCCGTATCATAGCCTCAATAAAAGATCAGTTCCCACCCAATTATATACTTTAGACTTATCCAACTTAACCGTCGGGAGCCTATTCTTCTCTTTTTTCCTTTTCTTCATCGCATGAATATACTCATATAATTATTACTATTATGTATTAGTAATATTGAACAATTCTAATCTTTTCTATTCTATTAATACTTTCCACGCATCATATATATATTAATGTTCTTATTATTTAAATGACCCTTTTTTTTTTTTTTCTTTCTTCGAAAATTTATACGACCTTTTCATGCATTATAAGTCATGAATATTCGAATGCAAACGAGCACAAAAGCATGAATGGTATCGTTTCTGCACTTGTTGACTATACACCCTGCCGCATAGTATAACAACCGCAACAACCACATCGCCTTCAAGCGCGTGGAAACACAGTCCAGTAGTGCACCGGTTCCGCACAGCTCCGCATCAGCATTCATTCATTCAACCCGTATCCAATCTGATTTGGACTGCTGGCCCTCTGCAACCTCCACACTTCCACAGTGCGTTAATAGCGCGTGCATCACATAATCCCTTGTATCCATCCATCTTAATCACGTTGTCAATGGACCCACGTTGCTGGTATCAAGTAACATTAGTGGGGCTTGAAGCCACCCTGATTTCCAGATTCTGCCACGTGGCAGGATATTAACACCCGTCCTCATATCTCTAGACCGTTCTGACACTTTCACAATTGACGCCGTCTTAACGCTCAACCGACACTCACCTGCAACAGTACGACTAGAGCCAGTTGTCAATTGTCAAATATATTCTCGCCAAAAATACAGCCCCTTTATTTCAATCTAAATTTACAAATATGAATAAACGAAGCTAATTTGTGGAAAATTACTATAAAAAAAAAATGAAACATAAATAACATATTAATAATACGGCTAACAAATAGCAATGGTTACTTGTTTGGTGGTTGGATGAGAAGTCTAGAGCTACTTTAAGTCATGAAAGTTTAATTTATTTTTATTATTATTATAAAAATATAATTATATAAATAATTTTTTTTTCCATATATATAGGTGG
>QUWJ01000674.1:0-21188 GCA_003430845.1 Xanthoceras sorbifolium | reverse complement strand
TGTGGGAATATATTTACATGTTTTATTCTTACGTTTAATTAGTTAACATATTATAGTATTTGGAAACAAAAAGTAGGACACCATATTGTCATTTCAATAAATTTTGCATAATCTCCTTACCCTTCACTTTAAACTAGTAAAATTTCAACCTATCGATCTTTAAATTGTACGAAATTTTGGGATAGTGATAGTTTGATATCTCTAATTTATTTTTTTTGCTTTTGTTGTTGGAAATATGAATTTGATGTGGTATATGCATTTTAAATTTGTCTTATGTATCCTAAATATCACTAATTAAGTTATTTCTTTATTGTTTATTAACTTTTTTTTATTTACACAATTATGTTAATGAATTTCATTATTTCACTATTTTTTTTTTACGGAGCCAAATTTATGAGCTTGTTTAAACCAATCCAATACATTTAGAAAAATCTTCAATCTTGTTATGGGTAAAGTTTTTGGTCTAGAGACTGAAGTATCTACTCTAAGTATTTATGGTCTTAGGATCAAACAATCAAAGAAAAAAGGTAAGAGTTCTTATCAAATTGCAACAATAAAGATATTAATTAGAGGACGACAGAATCCAAAGATAGACAACGAAAGAAAAGACAAAATATCTTGAAACTGAATCGAATGTGAAGAGATCCCAACTTGAAGATATGGAAGAAATGAAATCTCAATTTTGCGAATTTTTGGTAATATTCGGACAATAATATTCAGATTCATCTAGTCTTTTTCAGTTTATATATTTTTGTTAGCTCATTTTATAATTTTTATAGCTTAACATTTTTTAATTTCATCATATGATTAGATTGCCAATTTTGTATCGACTTTTATTTTTTTTTTAGATTAATTTTGGAATCTTAAATATAATATTATAATTCTATGATTATTTAAATTTTATCACAATTAAAATTATATTATATATATATATATATATTTATATCTTTGTTTTTAAGAGATTTGTCAATTAAAGTCATATATTATATATAATTTCAACATGATCAACGCATTCTTGGTAACGGAGTTTATGCAAAATAAAATAAAAAATAAAAAAATGAGAAGAGTTTGTTAATTTAACCACAATGGACGAATGTAATTATTATCTCCCTCGATAATAATTAACCTCACACTTTCGTTACATAGTCATTCGTAAAATCATCAATATACACTTAAAGGAAATTAAAAACTCTTTGACGCATCAATCTTCAAACCCCACGCCAGCTATTTCTCTTAATTTCCTCCAATATCCAAAATGTTTCTCCAAAATATTTTCCATAGTCCTAAATTTTTAAACTATGCTTTAACTTTCCTACTTGCAATAATTTATCAACCTGGGAAGATAATGGAGGAAAGGAAAAAATTTATAGAAAGAAACATTTTCTTAAAAAAGAAAAAGAAAAAGAAAAATGGAAATCATGCCATTCAACTACCAGTAAATAAGATCATCTTCTAACAATGATTTGTGTCATTTGCAAGTTAACTAGAACGCACCGTTTCAACCACACCTTCATCTAAGTTCATCACAATAATGGAACCAATTATAAATTATTACAATATAACCTCTAAATTAATATATTTTTTATACAATAATTTTTGTCCGTCTTGATTTGGACTAATGAGATAATTAAATTAACAATTTCGATTAAATAAAAATAATATATCTTTAAAACTCCCTTATAAAAATATGTGGTACATACTCATTTCATAAATTATAATTTACTAAAAGTAATATAGACATTCCACCTCTTGTATCTTACTTGAATCCTAACCAATGATGTAATAATTAGTGAATGAATTCACCATATTAATTATGATTTATTTCACTTGATATATGAATCAATTTACTAATTGAAATATTATTAGCTGGGATTCAAGTTAGGAGATAACGTGAGATGTTTAGTATTACTCTTTCCTAAAATGTACAAATAGGATTGACTATGATGTTTTCTAAAAAAAATCAAGGCTATTTATTTCTTCCTAATTTTTCGACACACTCAAAAGTTCTGGGGTTGTATTTTTATTTTGCAACAATAAATTATTTTGTGTTATTGATGCTTTGAGGGTTTCATGCCTATAATATGCTTCACAGTTCAAAGTCTGTTGTCATAATAACTTCGTCATTGGGACTCTCAGTGGTATTGTCAATTTCTTCATAAATTAATAATTAATAATTTATCTATTAATTAGTAGATTTTATATGGTCTCAATATTATTAATTTATAAAGGCTATAATGTATTATTAAATGTTCTTAGGACGGGAGAGTTTAGTATATATTATGATACACACGGTTGGAGGAGTCTCAAATATTCTTTCAAGCCACCAAGATTCAAAACCTAGGTGTGTGTGTATATACATTACTTAACATATCTAATCCTAATTAAAACAAAATTAGCATTAGTTAAAGGGCGAATTACACAAACTTGACATAATTATACGAATAGACAAAGTTTGACCATAACACAAACCTCAACTAATATTTTAAAATTGTTACACGGACATTCCCTACGGTTAGACTTTAACTGTTAGGGTGTGTTTGGTTGCCAGAATTGGAATAGATTGGACTAATCTTGTCCAATTTTGTGTTTGATTGTGGCACCAGATTGGACAAAATTCAATATGGTGCCAATAAATTGTCCAGCTGTGGTAGGACAACTAATCCTGCCACCAGGACCGACCTTGGGCCGGGGTACCAGAGGCTACCGTCCAGGGCCCCAGGCCCAAGGTGACAGGCCCCTAACTTATTATCTCCCATTAGATAGCCTGTCGGCACTCCACGATAGCTTCCCAGTCGAGGCTTGCCCCGCTGAAAGGCTTCCATGAAGCTAAGCCGTTTCTTAACTTGAAAATCTGAGCAGGAATTTTTTTTTTTTTTTTTGTACAAAACTATTTTATAAAAATTTTGGCAGAGTTTCCTCTGTTTTTCTAAGTCTACCAAATCTTGGAGATCTGCATAAAACAACTTGAACACTTCTATATTTGTTTTCAAATCTCAACTACTGTGGACCTCCGGTCCATTTCCACAAACCGCAATCACAATGCAAACAATTCAAATATCAAAACAAATAATTATCAAAAATAAATAAATCAAATCTTTAAATAAAATACTTATACACTTAAAACAATATTAAGTTATAAACTTAACAATTTAAAACATCATATATGCTTGTAAAACAGTCACAACATCCTCTGACTGGTCCCGCTGGTCTTCGGCGTCCCTGTAATGTATGCACCTGTACCTGGGAGGGTGGTTTTTAAAAAAAAACATAAAACTATAATGAGCTAAACAAGCTCAGTGAGTGTTATTAATTTCTGAATAAACTTTAATTCTGTTTCTAATAACCTCCCTGAAATCTGAAAAGAATATAAATCTGTTTTCTGAAAATACTGAACTGATAAACTATTTTTGAAATCTATTTTCTGAAAACTGTTCTAAAATCTATACTGAAAACTATTCTGAAATCTAATTTCTGAAAACTGATATCATATACTTTTCTGAAAACTAATAAACTAATATATATATTTTTCTAATAACTGAAATGCTAAAACAATATACTTTTCTAAAAATGTTTTTCTGATAAAACTTTTCTGATAAAACCTTTTTGATAAAACCTCTCTGATAAGCCTTTTCTGATAAAACTTTTTCTGATAAAACTGTTTCTGATAAAGCCAATGGAAAACCCATATCTGATAACTGATAATCCATAGGGCGACTCAGCTGGCGCCGCACCATATGGAGGGTGTTACCATGCGACTAATCTAGCGCCGCACTAGTGACTCTGATAATCTGATAAAAGACATCTCACTATCTATGGGTGGAATGCTGCATCGCGACATAGAGTGAGACAACACCCCAATGTGTGGGCGACCGACAGACTCGACAGACTCAACCCCCATGGAGTTAGCGGACTGTCCCCCCTTAACTAGCCACACACAAATAGGTGTACCGGCTGGGTCTACTGCTGATAATCTGATAAACTGCTGATAATCTGATAATAAATGGGTATCCATGGTTTGAAAACTATTTTCTTTATTTCAAAAACTAGCTTTTAATCAAAAACCATGGAATATATATATATATATAAAACATCTTTATTTAATGAATATAAAATTTAAATTTCTGAGATATATAATTACTTTAACTAAACACGTTTAAATAACAATTATATACGAAATCACAAATACTAAATCAAACTTAAAGAAAATAAACTAAATGTAATTCAACTGAAAATCTGATTTTTACACTAACTTAAATAAAAATATTAACTTGCTAAACTTTAAATAAAACATATTATTAAAATAAAATATACTTTACTTTAAAATAAATTTTACACTCACAGATTTATGGTTTTCTCTAAGCGTGGTGCTCCGGTTCCTTTGTCTCAATACATTTCTTGCCTTTCCATAACGTTTCTTTTTCTCCCATACTACGGAGGTTTCTCCCTAAAGTAATATATTTCCAGTTAAATTATTAATATAAATACAACCACTAATATAAAACTCTATTCACATGTTTAACACTTTATTCTACAATTTCTTCTATTCTCATAAAATCAATTACATTTAATTTACTGAAAATCATGTCTCCACGATTGTATATTCCTCCAATAAATCAATTTCTCTTAATTTAAATCTCATTCAACATAATCTAACATACTTTCTTAAATTTCTAAACACCAATTTGTATCAAAATCATACAATTACAATTTCTAATACTTAATTACCCATATATTGAAATATGTATACTATCAATTTCAATTTCTACACAATTTCTCATACTAATCTTCCTCAATTTAACATAAATGAATTTCTTTCACTTAACAACATCAAATTTAACTTCAAAATCATTCCAAACACAACATCACAAACAAACTCATAATACAAACTACTATTTCGAGAATCATTTTAATTTCTTACTTAACGATTCTAAATTCATACCACCAATTAACTCAAAAACACTCAAATTACTCTATTAATATCTCAATTTAACAATTCAAACTCAAAATCATCAAATCCTCAATTTTTTACTTACTAATTTTCTTGATTTTCATTCTAATCAACTCCAATTAAATTAATTTCAAATAAAACACTACCAAATACTCAAATCAAACACTAAAATCACAAAACCCATCAATCAATTTCACTTTATATTCAACAATAAAATTTCAAATGAAATTCAAACTCAATCAATTTCTAAATCAACAAAATCCATCAACATCATCACCCAAACCTCCAAAACAAATTAATTTCAACTACCAATTCTACAACACAAATAATTTCATCAAAATTCCAAATCAGTTTCATCAAACTTACCCAACTTCTCATGGTTTTCCTCTTCTTTTTTTCTCTTCTTTTTTTATCCTTTTTCTTCTCTTTTTCTCCCTCACGATTTCTGTCCTTTATTTTCTTCTTCTACTGGTCGGCTCCTCCCTTCTTTCTCCTCAGCTGGACAGCAGCTCTCTCTTCTCCTTATCTCTTCTTCCTCTTCTTTATTTCTTCTTTCTTCTCCGGTCCACTTGCTTCTTCTCCCTTCTTGGCCGTTGTCCTTCTTCTTCCTTCTCCTTCAGCTGCTGTCATTTCCTCTTCCTCCTCTTGCTGGCAGCTGCTATCTTTCTCTTCTTTCCTTCTTTCTTTTCTTCTCCCGCTCGCTGCTCACTTCTTTTTCTCTCTCTCTCTCTTTTCTTCTCTTCTTCTTTTCTTTTCTCCACCGCCTCTCCCTTCCTCTGTTTCACTTTGTTTTTCTTCTTCTTCATTTGCTGATTACATTTATATATATATATATTATTTTATTTTATATTACTAATTACAACTTGTCCCTACTACATTTTACAATTATAACATAACCACAACCATCAATTTAATCACATGAATTTGATCCAAAATCTTATAACTTACAAATTAATCCATAAAAATCCATTAACTCTTTTCCACAAAAATCCATTCCAATTTACTTTTCCATTAATTAATTAAATCATAACCTCATATCGTAAAAATATATTTTGACTTCCAATAATTATTCTTCGTACTCTAATTTACGGAAATCTTCACTATGTTCTCCAAAACTTATAATTGAATTTCTTATATACTTTATGGAACCTTATTAATCATCTGAAACCATTCCAGATATTGTCCGAGTCTCTGATACCCTTAATACTTTTAATATCTAATTTATGGAAAATACTCACTAGAAATTTCGAAACGTATAATTGGATTTCGTATATACTTTACGAAATCGTACTAATTGTCTAATAAACTCCATTAAAGTACCGTACAATCAATTTAATAAATATATTACAATATCTGTATGTGTACAGTACCTATTATCGGAAGGGTGTACTACACAAGGGGCCCAATTTTTTTTTTTATTTATGTTGATTTTTAAACTGTTTAAGACCAATTTTTTTTAAGTTTTTATGTTAATCTGATGAAATGATGCTGTTTAGACCCAATTTTTAATTTATTTTTAATGTTGAATTTCGAGGTCCTCGCTACTTCTTCAAACATCAAAACCCTATTTTTTATTTTCTTTATGTTGAATTCTAAGGCCCTCAAGAGTGACGAAGAAGGTTTTAAGTGATTATCAAAACTCAATGCGGTTAATTTTATTCCTTTATCAAAATTCAAAATTGTTGTTGGTTAAGAACAACTAGTATAATATTTAATTTCTTTAATTTTTTTTTTCTATTGTCCTCTAGTTTATATTTTCATATGCGGCATTTAGTATACTTTAAAAATTGAATTCATCCATAAGGATTTAGTCTAACATTTTGGTGACATTTATACAAGCTTCTCACTATAAATTTATGCTATGTTATGAAAATTATATTTATTGGTACATTTAATTATTTCTCATAAAACATGTGCAGAAAATGAAACAAAATTTTGAAAACATGACATTTATTGTGGTTTTCTTTTCTAGACATAATGCAATAGAGGTCTTCAGTCTTCTTCTCACGATTCTCGAAACTATGCCCCTTATTAGGGAATAAATCTAAAAAAATAGTTCCTTAAAAATACATTGCGTAACTTGAATATGCAGAGAATAAAAGGGGAATGGACAATGATGCAGTCAAAAGATTATGAAAGATGTGAATTAGTCTATGCTTTGATGGAAGATTATTAGCTAGCAAGTAGAAAAATACTTTTATCATGTAATCTATTTATTTTGTTGAGTTTTCGTAAGCTGCTTTTTAGAACTTTATTTTTATTATCCAGCTTTTGTAATGATTACTTTTAATTTCAATGAAATTAAAAGTATGATGGTCTAACCTCCCATTTGGGTTCCAGCCATAAAAAGAAATACGTCTAGCAAAACTTTATATTTTTAGAATTTATCGAAGTACAGCATATTAGGGCCTCATTTTAAGTTGAGTTTCGGGCCACCAAAAAGTCAAGGCCGACCCTGCCTACCACAGCTAGTGGGACTAAAGTTAGTCTCATGTCATTTACCTTTTTTCTTTACAAATTTTTTAGTCTTATTATATCAAATTATTATATATAAGATATTAAAATTAATTTATTTTATTTTATTTTATTGTAATATTAAAAAAATAATATATTCAATACTAATTTTAAAATTAACTACTTAATTTTAAATATTTTATTTAATTTAAATAATTTCTTAAGTAAGTTTTATTTTAATTTTAAATAATTATATTTTATTAAATTGAATTAAATAATTTATTTTATTAAAATTAATTAATATAATATTATTTAACCAATTCTACATTTTATTAGATATAAAACACAATTATTTTGCGTCCAACCCAATATAATACCAAATAAGGAACAATACTTAATAGTTTTGTGCTTTTGAATCTCTTTTAATTTTTTTAATATTTATTTAATTAAAATTTATATATTTATTTATAAATAATTTTAAAATATCTAATATAAATATAATTAAGTATTTACATATTTATATTTTATTTAGATTTATTTTAAATGATTTAGTTTTAATTATAAAAAAAATTTAAAAGAATTTTTTATTTTATATGAAAATTAATTTAATCCAATAAAATTTTATTCAATCTTATACTACACCAAATAATAGACAATATTTTTTAGTTTTATCCATATTGTACAAACACTTCACACACTAATTTTATCAAATTCAATCCAATCATATCCTATCATATTCCATATAATAATTCAATCCAATCGCGTACACCAAACACACCCTTAATGTCTAATAGTCAATGGTCAAAGGTGCAAGAGGTTTAAATTACCCTTATTTTTATTTTTAAAAAATAAATTATTAATTTTTTAAAATAAATAAAAAATTATTAAAAAATATATTTTTAATAAACCAATAGCGCTTTGATTCCATCTCCTATGGAGCCGCCAAAGCTCGCCGGCGGCCCATGAAATGGAATGTCGTGCTCCATCTGAGATGGTGCGAAAGTATATCGCTCCATCCATGATGAATTTTTTTTTTAAAAAAATTTTTTTGTGATTTTTTTGTTGATTATGGTGGATGAAGATAAGTTTTTTTATTGGTGTATTTATTATATGAAGATGATTTTGTTTTTTTTTATGGATTGATATTTGAAGATATTTTTTTTGTGGATCGATGAAAATGGTTGAGTAATATTTGATGATTTAAAAATGGCAATGTTTAATGATTTGAAGACGAATATAGTATTATAGATGGAAATGTATTGAATTTGGAGATGATGGGAGAGTTCATTAAGGAAGATGAAGTATTTTTTAATTATTTAATTCATTATTTAATTATTTTATATACTAAAAATTAATTATTTAATTATTAAAATAAAAATAAGAGTTTTAGACCTTTTTCACATTTGACTATTGACATTAGATACTACCGATTACAATCTAACGGCACGGGATACATGCGGAATAATTTTAGAGTAAATAATATATATCTCCTTTGAGGCTTGCTTAATTACAGGCGGAGTCAACTTTTTGGTTTATTGGCAAAAACCTCCCCTCCCGTTAGTCAACTTTTGATTTTTTGACAAAAACCTCCTCTAGTCAACTGTTATATTTGACCAAATTTTATTAAGAGCAGGGGAGTTGTTTGTCAATAAACGAAAAAGTTAACTCCGCTTGTAGTTTATAAAACCTCAGGGAAAGTCGATGTAATTAGCTCATAATTTTATAATGTAAAGTGAGATTTATGTCGAGATGATCAAACTTGATCTATTAGTGTAATTATACTAAAGTTAGGGACAGTTATGTAATTATTCCTCAGGCATATAGGGTTAAGATCTCCCGCCAGTTCTTCCAACGGGCTTCTACGCATTATTATCAATTCATTCTTCAAATCAAATTCTCTAAAACACACCATCTTCTTCGTCAGTTTTCTTCGTCTTTCAGATTCTCTTACCCACATCATTTTGGTCGTCGTTTTCAATCTTTTAACGCAAAATTATTCAACGTTTCTTGATCATCTTCATCATCATCAGTTAATGGAGTGGGTTAAAGTTCAAGTTCTTGGGAAGGGGTCATACGGATTGGTATCGCTCGCAGTCAATTTTGAAGATCCTAGTTTGCCTTTCATTGCTATCAAATCTTCAAGATTGCGGGATTCATATTCGTTGGAGAAGGAGAAGAGAATTCTTGAAGATCTTGAAGGGTCGTCTCTCATATCATCATGTTTCTTGCAGACACCATAAGTTTTGATGAGGAACTTGGGTGGGTTTACGATCTTCTTCTTGAATATGCGCCTGGAGGTACTCTTTCTGATCTTTTAAAGAATCGCGGAGGTTGTTTGCCGGAATATGATGTTCAAGATTGCACTCGGATGATATTGAAGGGTCTCTGTAGTATTCATGATAAAGGGTATGTTCATTGTGATCTGAAGCCTGCTAACATTCTGGTTGTTCCATGCCAAGACGGGACAACTTGTCTGAAAATAGCCGATTTCGGGTTGACGAAAGAGCCTGGAGAAGAGATGCAATATAAGTATTCTTATGTTTTCAAGTTTCGTGGAACACCACTTTACATGTCACCTGAATCTTTCTTGTGTGGTGAGATTGAATCGGCATTGGATATATGGTCTCTTGGGTGTATTGTGGTGGAGATGCTTACCGGGAAGCCTGCTATGCGGTGGGTTGGTGGTCATCAAATGAACTTCTTGTCTGGATGTGATTTTGTCATGCAAGACCCTAACATACCGGAAAACATGTCTGATATGGGCAAAGATTTCCTGAGGAAGTGTTTTGCAAGAAATCCTAGGGAGCGATGGACAGCTGAGACGTTATTGAATCATCCTTATGTTCTGCCTCAGCCGGCCGTGATGTCTGCAACAATTTCTCTACAGGTTCCAACGGACGGATGGAATTCGCAGCATTGGGATTCAAACGTGCCTCCACCAGAGTGGCGTTCGCAGCCTTGGGACTCAAACGTGCCTCCAGCAGGGTGGTGCTCGTTTTCTTCAGAGAACAGTTTGTCTTCTAGTTGTTCTCAAGTTTATCATACGGTTTGCAACGAAACTACACAGCAGCGATGGCAAGAAAAAGCATGGAATTTTGAAGAGGATGCATATATGGCAGGAGCTTTGGTCTAATTGATAGCAAGAAATTAAAAAGCGGTTGTTTGAAGAGGATGCATATATTATATGGAGCCAAAGCATGGAGTATTGATCTAACTGGTGAAGAAATCTTGATGTTTTTTGGAGAAAGACTAGTGTAATACATTGAATTTATTAGTGGAATATTTTACTGGACTAGCGTCCCGTGGTTTTTCCCTTCAAAATGAAGGGTTTTCCACGTAAATCTCGCGTCCCAATTTTTTTTTTTTTTTTTTTTTTTTTGCTTCTTGTGGTTTTATTTGGCATAATTGCTTGGTGATTATATGTTTTGATTTCCTTGTTGTTTATTTGCATAACTTGCCTGTTTTATTTGGCAACCACTTGTAATTATATGTTGGTTTTACTTTCATCTTTGTTTACACAAAGAGGGAAAATATTTATTTATTCAACTGTAACTATTTTATGTGAGGTTTTTCCCAACAATTTTACTATTATTCTATTATTTTTTCACATCTTCTATCCTCTGGAATTAAAACATATATGTATTGTTCTGTTTTATTTATGTCACTTGAAGCGTCCACTGCTATTATATTTCTGCAATTTTCATTATACTATTACATGTATCTTTACGTCTTCTAAAGGGTTCTCATATACACATTGTTTTTATGTGCTGTTTGATGACTTTTTTTTTTCTTTTCTCAAGTTTCTATTAATATTTGTTTTTATTTAAATAAAAATAATATAAATTACGGCATATTACAGTCAAACTCGTACAATTTGCTTAATTTAGAGTTAAAAAAATAGAATAACAAGATGTCTCTGTTAATTATTGACATAGTGCTATCATGTTCAGGGAAAAGTATACATGTATGCAGGGGTGGACCCCTTTGAGGCCCAGGGCTCCCAAAATTTTTGAAGTTTTTTTATATATTTAATATTTAATTTTAAATAAAAAATTAAATAATATTTATAATAATAGATTCTGAATCCTAGACCAAACCCTCCCAATTTCGTCTTCTCGTTCCGTCCCTGCATGTAAGGCTTCTCTTTAAGAAGTCACATGCGAGATCAAATTGTTGAAAATTTATTCTAACATCATATATATATATATATATATATATAAAACTCAGGACAGATTTCCAACTCAGTTCACAAATATATTAGCCAAGTTTCATGTAAATTTGGGTTGAAAATCAAGTCCTTGTGTTTGTGTCTGTTGCAAGCAAAAGAAGGAAACACTCCAGAAAACCAACAGTAAATAGCATATGTACAAGAGATTACAAAACTGAAATTTCACACAAACACACAAGCAAAAACTTTCATCAGCGGAATCATAGCAGCAAGAACACATGCGAGTTCCTTTCATCATCGTGTCATGCCCCGTGCCAGAATTGGAGCAGCTGTAACTCCGCGATTTCGTCTGTCAACGTTGGCCTCCCAGCCTTCATTTTCCCAACATGCCAAAAGAAAATAAATATAATTAGACTAGACATAAGGAGAAAGTCAAAATTTCTTCATGAAAGTTTAAATAATAGCCTCATGTTCTTATAAATATTCCTTCTACCTAACCTCACAAGTATAGTTAATTATTTTTCAAACCAAATTTACATTAATAAGTGATGATTTTTGTCTTGGTATGCTTAACCAAATAATGAACTTGCTTAGCTGACAAGGAATCAGATTCACATTGACATTGACCAAGACACATTTATTGTAAAGTTGGATTTATGTAAGCTCAAGGAAAATTTAAATGTTTATGACAAAAATGTCATTTCACCATTGTCTGCTAATGAGATCACTCAAAGAAGAAGTGGGAATAGTTCTTTTGAAGATGATAGAATGTAATGATGCAAAGATAAATCAATGCTGGCCTTCAAGGGCTGTATAACTAGTTCAAGAATCCATGAAATTATATGAAGCTATGAGTGGTTAAAAAAGGTAAATACCTATGCCCATGTCGAACCCGCGATTCTTGAGTTCTCTGTATTCTTGACACAGGGCACAAGTCTCGCAGCAGAAGTGCACCAGACAATCTACACAGGGTGACTCTTCCAAGTCGTATTGGCCTCTCAATTTCGAGCGATAGCAGCAAGAGTACAAGCAAGCAAATCCAGTCATAAGCAGCAGCCCGTAAATTACACCGTTTCCAGCACAAGCTGTATCACAATTTTAAGCAAGTCTAAGTCATTCAGATTTGTTGAAAAAGAATTTAAAAGTGATCAATTGATTAATATGCATGCAGGTGCTGCTTACATGATGACCCTCTATCTGCTATCTCAGAAATCTGTCCAAATGTAATACAAGGGCAAAAGCAAGAGATAAAACCTGAAAAATTTGGAATTAAGATCAGCACAGTTAAAAGATAAAAGGCAAAAAAGGTTAGCTAATATATACTTGAATAGCTTTAAGTTTTCACGTGATTACAATTTGCTGGGTCATCACAGCAGTGGCAAAGACCGGTAGACCACTGCCCTGCTTGGCCTTGACCGCGCAGTGTGGTGGTGACATAAGGCAGTGGAGGAGCATAAGGCTGTGCCGGGCTGGTGCTCGGAATTCCTGAAGCTGGAGCTGGACCCAGATAGCCATCAGCTGAGCATCTCTGAGCATCATTTACTGAAGGATACATCTTGTAGGAAACAAGGGTTGATGAAGGCCTAGCTGGAGTTCTCTTCCATGTACATGCAAGTCCTGATAGATATATACTTGAAGGAGTCTCATTTGGTGGTGATTGTCACAGTCAAGGTCAACGGTTCATTTTAAATTCCTGTGAGTTGCATAGCAAAATACATATAACCCTCTACCTAAATTTTTTTGCTGCAATATTGTATTTGGGTGACAAGTCAAGTACGCATTTTGTCATATCAGTGCAATTTCCTTGAGCTTCTGATACAAATGCAATTGGCCAGAAATATCAAGTTTCTTTATTCGTTATCGGTTCGGCTCAGGAATTTAATATTCCAACTTACAATATTTCTTTATTAAAGCTGATGATGTCACGAGGGAAAAAAAAAAGAAAAAAGGAGAATTCAAACCTGATGATGCAATAACTGTTACCCACCATGATGCAATACTAAAATTAATAAACTTCCTTTGACTTTTCAAAATTAACAACCTCTTGCGAAATTTCTCAAAAACTGAATACAAATTCAGAAAGAAAGACAAATGCAATCTTGTAGAGGAATTTGAACTCAGTACTAATTTAGAAAGAAAGATAAATACAATCACGTGAAGGGATTTGAACTCAGTACACACTGGACAAACCAAAGTTTTGAAATTATATTAATAACTAAATGATCCAACAATAGTATTTTAAACATTTTAACAAGATTAATAATTTTAGTCATAGTTTATATATGCATATAATGAATTCTTTTGTTTTTCTGTTTACTAGTTGAAATTTGAAAACAAGAAACTGCCAGGAACTGTGTTTAGTGAGTCTTCTTGTGTTTTTACAAGGCATGTAGGACCAGAATTACAGAGTTGAAATTTGAAAGGACTGCAGCATTTTCTTATATATCCAAATTTATGTAACTGAAAGGGGCTGTTTAACTCATATTATAAATAAAATTCAACTTGCAATAGCACCACCTTTCTCCTTACTATCGGTGTTGGTGGTAAGACTAAAATTTATTAAGTTGACTAATATAATGCTAATTTATTAAGTTGGTTAGTTGTTCGTGTCCATACTATTTGTTAACTGTGCTTATTCAATTTCATTGATTCACCATGCAAGCTGCAAATGCTGAGATATGCAAACCATGCAAAAGGGTAAAAAATTTCATTAACAAATTCACAATAATAGAAAAGATAATATGTTATAAAATTTAATCATCAGAGGACAAACAAACCAGACGAACAAGGTTAAAAACCAAATATGTGCATTTATAAAAGAATAACAATAATAAGAAGAATAAATTGGGATGAATTACCCTAATATATGGACAAATTATAATCCAACATTACTTTTACTTTAATTATAATAAAGTACATTTAACTAAAAGAGTTAACAATTGACAATAATTAACTTTTAAAAATTAATCTCTACAATTCATCAATTGATAGTCAAACTAAAAAAATTTAAAAGAAAGAAAGATAGAAAAAAAAAATCTGGAGAGATCTCCAAATCTCATTTCTCCATCAAAGATGGAGCTCGATGGAGTTCAACGCTTCATATATAGCTCCATCACAACTTAAGTTTTCATGGTCAACATGGTAAGTGATGACGTGTTTGTCGCACATAAGTTAACGTGGTTGATGAGTCTACAATTAGGGTAATGTGGTTTATGAGTAAACATATTGGGTGGCGTGGTGTAATTAGGTACGTATTGGACGAGTCAGCAATTGGTACACTTAGGATGACTTGGTGGATGAGTAAACATATTGTGTGATGTGGCGTGATTAAGTATAGGACGAGTCAGCAATTGGTATTGACATATTTGATGAGCAAGTGAAAAGAGTGACACAGGCTGATAACTCAGCGTGTACTGATGACGTGGTCTGCCATGTAACTATCATGTGGTGACGTGGTGTGATGAGTCACTATATGTTGACAAAGTTACATGATAAATTAGCAAACTAGATGACGTGCTATTTTTATACGAGTCAGCATATTTTGCTGAATTACCGTATAAATCAACAACCAACTAAAGATGTGGTATGATTATATGGGGTCTGGTTACAATACTAGGACAAAAAAATGGGGGTATCATACCGGCACTTTTTTGTCCAACTATAACCGTTGGATGAACTTTTTCTCATCCAACAGTTAAGAAAAAACACCATGATGCAATACTAAAATTATTAAACTTCCTTGACTTTTCAAAATTCATTTGAAACCTTTTACGAAATTTCTCAAAAATAGAATTCAAATTTAGAAAGAAATACAAATGCAATCACGTGGAAGGACTTAAACTCAGTACTCATTGGACAAACTAAAGTTTTGATACCATGTTAGTAACCATCAGACCTAAAAACTTAAACTAATAGGAAATGATCCAACAATAATATTTTAAACATTCTAACAAGATCAATAATTTTAGTCATAGTTTATATGCATATAATGAATTCTTTTGTTTTTCTGTTTACTAGTTGAAAGTTGAAAACAAGAAACTGCCAGGAACTGTGTTTAGTGAGTGTTGTGTTTTTACAAGGCATGCAGGACCAGAATTACACAGTTGAAATTTGAAAGGACTGCAGCATTTTCTTACATATCCAAATTTCTGTAACTGAAAGGGTCTGTTTAACTCATATTATAAATAAAATTCAACTTGCAATAGCACCACCTTTCTCCTTGCTATTGGTGTTGATATTAAGACTAAAATTTAAAAAGTTGACTAATTTAATGATAATTTATTAAGTTGGTTAGTTGTTCGTGCTATAAAAAGACCATACTATTTGTTAACTGTGCTTATTCTATTTCATTGATTGACCATGCAAGCTGCAAATGCTGAGATATGCAAACCATGCAAAAGGGTAAAAATTTCATTAACAAATTCACAATAATAGAAAAGATAATTGTGATGGTAAGAATATCAGGGCTTTTCAGGATCCTTGGTTACCAAGGGCGTCCACCTTCAGACCCTTCTCGAATGCCCCTGTGGATGATCTCAGGGTCGCAGCTCTTATTTCCCCTTCCTCCCATTCTTGGGATTTGGCTAAACTTGATCAAGTTTTTGTGGCTGTGGATAGGGATTCTATTCTGAAAATTTCTCTGAGTTTTGGTGGTTGTAATGACTCCTTAATCTGGCATTTTGATAAGAATGGGGAGTATTCTGTGAAGAGTGGGTATAGAGTTGTAGCGCAGGAAAAACTCTCCCTCAAATGTTCCTCCTCGTGTCCAGATTCGAAATGGTGGCTTGCTCTTTGGAATCTCAACATCCCCCCCAAAATTAAAATTTTCATATGGAGAGTTTGTCTCAATGCCATTCCGTCTCTGTGTAATCTTTGCTCTAGGAAGATTGTGGTTGACCCGTGTTGCTCTAGATGCGGTGATGCTCCCGAGAGCTCAGCCCATGCCCTTTTTTGGTGCAGCTCCGTGCTCCCTATTTGGGAGTCCACTGTTTTCTGGGACATTCTCAATTTGCAGTGTCATATCTCTTGTTTTGATTTGATCTTGTGGGTTTTTGTTAGGGCTAAGAGAGCAGAGCTCGAGGAGTTTTGCATGATCCTGTGGGGAGTTTGGTCTGAAAGGAATGCTGTCTGTCATTCTAAGTCACCCAGGTTTAGTGCTGAGTTGGTTTCTTGGTCTCTCTCTTTGCTTCGTGAATTTCAGGGTACCCAGAAGGTCTTTGGTTCTCCTCTCCAGCCCCCCAGGCAGCCTCGCTCTTCTCCGTGGTCGCCTCTTCCTGCAGGCTCCCTGAAGTTGAATACCGATGCAGCTGTGAAGCCTGGTTGTTCTGTGATGGGTTCTGGTGCAATGGTGCGTGATTCTCAGGGCAAGGTGGTTGCAGCTTCTGCTAAGCCCCTCTTGGGGTTTTTTCCGGCTGAGCTTGGTGAGCTGCTGGCGTTGCGAGAGGGGTTGTTGCTGGCGAAGGAGTTTAATCTGACTATTGCGTGGGTTGAGTTAGATGCTGTTAATGTTGTGGCTAGGGTGCTTAATTCTCTTCCTAGTTCTGTTATGGACCCTATTATTTCTGATGTTAAGGCTCTATTTAGGGCTGTGGGAGTTTCTAACTGTCATGCCATTCCTCGTTCTGGGAATGGAATGGCACATTCTCTTGCTTCCCTAGCCTTTTCCTCTAAGGAGGAATTTTGTTGGTTCAATCCTGAACCTAGCTTTCTTGTTGGTCTTCTGTATTATAAGTTTTTTTGAATTCAAAAAAAAAAAAAGATAATATGTTATAATATTTAATCATCAGAGGACAAACAAACCAGACGAACAAGGTTAAAAACCAAGTATGTGCATTTATAAAAGAATAATAAGAAGAAGAATAATAAATTGCGATGAATTACTCTAATATACTATTTTTGCTTTAATTACATTAAAGTGCCTTTAGCTAACAGAGTTAACGGTCGATAATAATTAACTTTTAAAAATTAATCTCTACAATTCATCTATTGCAGCCAAATTAAAAGAAAAAGAAAGATAGAAAAAAAAAAATCTAAAGAGATCTCCAAATCTTATTTCTCCATCAGAGATGGAGCTCGATGGAGTTCGATGCTTCATATAGAGCTCCATCAGAACTTAAGTTTCATGGTCAACATGGTAAGTGACGTGTTTATCGCACGTAAGTTGACATGGTTGATGAGTAAACATGTTGGGTGACATGGCGTGATTACGTATAGGACGAGTCAGCAATTGGTACACTTAGGAAGATGTGGTTGATGAGTAACACATATTGGGTGACGTGGCATGATTACGTATAGGACGAGTGAGTAATTGGTATTGACATATTTGATGAGCAAGTGAAGAGAGTGACATGGGCTGATAACTCAGCGTGTACTGATGATGTGGTTTGCCACCTAACTATCATGTGGTGACGTGGTATGATGAGTCACTATTTGTTGATGAAGTTGTATGATAAACTAGCAAACTGGATAAAGGCCCTGTTTGGCAGGGTTTTTATTTTGAACTTTTAACTTCTTGAAAGCTCTTCCAGCAAAAGTCATAAATTTTAACTTTGTCTGAAAGAACTTTTAAAGCTTAAAAGCTCTTCTACGGGAATATACAAAGGAGCCCTAAAGCGGCTTTTAGGCCCAAAAAACCACTTTTATAAACTATTCCAAGCAGGCCCAAAGTATTATTTTTATACGAGTCAGCATATTTTGCTGACATTACCGTATAAGTCAACAACCAACTAAAGACGACGACGTATGATTATATGATACCATGTCAGCTTGATCCGGTGACATGGACTCCAAAGTATTTGACCTACTGACTTCAGTACAGCACACAGATTGCTTACTATTCCGGCGTTTAGTTCCGTGATGTGTCTATCCAATCAAACCACAGTAGTCCAGAGACATTATAGCCCGCTAACGGAGCAGCTAGTTATCCTATCACCCAAACAGCCGCTCAAATGACCATAACGTCACATATTCACATTTGTTTAGCGCCAAATTTGTAGATTTAAAGGAGAAGCTCCTTTATTTCAAAAAAAAAAAAAAAACACCCTCTCTGTTCCAATAATGAATTCGTCATTCGTGGAAGACGGAGAAGAAACTCTCTCTTCCGAGCCTACCGATTCAAGTGATGGATTCACCGTTGATCACCACGACGATGACTATAATGTTGATAATGACGATGACGATGACGAAGCATCCGTGGCAGATTCTCCGCCGTCCGATGAGGACCGAAAGTCTAAGAACGTCGACGCTCTCGTGAGGTTGGATTTTTTCACTCCCTCTATCAGACAAATGAAGTTATAATTTAGTAAATAATATACATTTCGCTAATTGCTCGCATTTATTGTAAAAATTAAATGCCGATTTAGGGTTTCTATGAGTTCAAAATCAAATAGTTTTGAATTTTTCGTTTGAATACTGAGAAAACGAAGCAAACTATAGCTAATTTCAGCTTTTTATTCGTAATAATTTCTGAGTTTTTGACTATGGAGGATATATTACTAGTTAAAAATTGTCCATATTGGGTGTCCGTTTTATTTTTTTCAAACCAGGTTTGTGTTAGAATGGAATTGGAGAAAGTTCTGCTAAACTTCGTGACCTTTTGGTTGAAATTATCACAAGGACGGAGATTTCCGTGAATAGATTCTATGCTTCATTGCTAAGAAATGATGAGAAAGAGTACGGACTGAAGGTTTTGTTAAAATTTATAGGGTAATTCAGTTTACAATTAATTATTATAGCTGGAAAAATCACTTGAGTGAGTGATTTTAGTTTTTTTGGGCTTCAAATAGTAAAAACTAGATTAACAGTTAATAATTTAGACTGTTTCATTCGTGTAATTATCTTTTTGTTGTGCTGGAATGAATAGTAGTTAGAACTGTTGATAACGGGCTTGTATTACTTTGATCCAAACATATCAAATCTCTGAATGAATTTTATTAATAATATTGAAAATTGCTTTTTATGATATATCAGAGGCAACCTTGTTGTGAAAAGACAGTCACTGCTTCCACGAGTTCTTTCAGTGACAGAAGGAGCAGCGGTCTGTAGGAAACCTTTTAAACCCCCATGCTCTGCTGGCTACAATGACGGGAATGAGCAGCTTGCTCGTCGTCTTGGGGCCCGTAAAAGGTTTGTTCCTTGGGGTTCTTCAAGGCCAGTGTTGGTTACAATAACAAATCGGTTCGATGTACCGAGAACTGTTGAGAATGATATACAGGAGGAAAACTTGACTCTGCCACCAGGGATTGATCCTTTGGTGTTGTGGCAACCTGAGGAATCTGAGGATGGTGGTGGTAGTTTGATCCAGATACTGGTGGATCCATTGCTTGTTCGTTTCCTTCGACCCCATCAAAGGTATTGTTCATGATATTAAGTCTGTAAACTGGATGTTAATGTCTGCCTTATAGGGTTTTATATGAAGTTTATATGATATGTAATTCGTAATTGGAACTGTTCAGTTATTTATTGAAAGTGCCATCACCAATTTGAACGTATTTTACTGATCTATGCATTCTCATTCTATATTTCTGATATCCAGAGCTATATCAACAACTATTGAAGAGCATTAATATCCATAGAAGTAGAGATTTGGGGTTGAGTTTTGCCATGTACGAATAGAATTATATACTGTTAGATAAAACAGTTCAAGATTTGAACATCAGTTATTTAGATACTTTTTTTTTTGCTGTAATTGTTATGAACATATTTTACCTTGAAATGCAGAGAAGGGGTTCAGTTCATGTTTGAATGTGTGTCGGGGCTGTGTAGTGCAAATATATATGGATGCATTCTTGCTGATGATATGGGGTAACTGTCTTTATCTTTTTTAGCAACATCTCTGATGTTGAGTTTGCATATTTCTTTTTCTTTTTCTCCGTTCTGTTGTACTGTCTTTAAGGTTGTAGTTTTTGATCTAATATTTGCAGTTTGGGAAAGACGTTGCAGTCAATTACATTACTCTATACTCTTCTACATCAAGGATTTGATGGAAAGCCAATGGTTAAAAAGGCCATCATTGTCACACCAACAAGTCTTGTAAGTAATTGGGAGGCTGAAATTAAGAAATGGGTCGGAGAAAGAGTTAAGCTTATAGCTCTATGTGAAAGCACCAGAGATGATGTTGTATCCGGAATTGACAGTTTCACTAGTCCCCGCAGCCCTTTGCAGGTACAGCTGTGCTGCTATTTCTGGCAGTTTTCTAGAAATATGCACTAATTAATTGTACTACAGGTACTGATTGTTTCATATGAAACATTTCGGATGCATTCCTCAAAATTTAGCCAAAGTGATTCTTGCGACCTTCTTATATGTGATGAGGCTCACAGGCTGAAAAATGATCAGACATTAACAAATCGGGTATGACATGCGAAGTAATTTTTCCTTGCTTTAATTTTTAAGTATAACCTTCTTGTTTGTTTGTTTTCTGACATTAGTGATAAACATTTCTCCGGGTCAGGCACTGGCAGCTCTCTCATGCAAACGTCGAATTTTGTTATCTGGAACTCCAATGCAGGTGATAAGCATTTGCAAATTAGTTTTTATGTCTCGTGAAAGAGTGTTCCTTTTTTATTTTCACCATTGTTCCTCTACGTGGAAATTTGCAGAATGACCTAGAAGAGTTCT
>QUWJ01001637.1:0-21287 GCA_003430845.1 Xanthoceras sorbifolium | reverse complement strand
GCAGGAGCCTTGTTCTGTGGCCTACCCATCTTCACAATATCAGCCATTGATACTTGACCTGGACCCCCATCCAGGCAGATTGAAATCCAGAAGATGGCTGAGACGATAATGAAATTCCATCACCTGAGCCTACAGTCAACATTTTACTTTCTGGGGCCACAAAATCACTGCAATAGATGTAAAAAATGCACATGAGAAACATAAATCTCACCATCACATACAAATTAACATATTGGAGAACATAATGAGATCACATTCGTGATTTCCATCCACCAAGCAAGTAAATATAAATCTACACCATTTCTCTTCCAAGAAAGTCCAACACTTCAGCTATCAAAAAGTCATTTCAACTAAATAGAGACAGCATTTCGGCTGCTGTAACCTAGAGAGAGTCTTTTCTTTTTGTTTTGTGAAGGTTACTTGTATAAGCCTATCTTTTGGCTTTTCTGTTTTCATTTTGCTGCTGATCCTAACAGTTTTATGAGCTAGGATTGGCTTATCCTCCTCCTACACCTGTATATGGTTCCTTGATTTATTGAAATTATGTTGTTTTGTTCAGAAATAACAAATAATAATAATAATGACAGAATTTCAGTTTCTCAAATATCAGAAGCAGATGTGCATTAATTTGAGGTTTTAACAGAACTAACCCTTGGGATGGAGGTCGCCAATTCATATTATTTGCCACCATACTAGATGCAGTAGATGAGGAACCTGCATAACCATGTGTTCCGTTTTCCTTCTTATATGCAGGTTTACTGTGTAAACTGCCAGAATCTGAAGAGACAAAGAAAATCTGTAAGAACGTGTGATTCAAGATCAAGATAAATTTCAAACTAAATAATGCTAGACTATAATCCAAATTGACATTATAGCATGTTCTTACCATTAGAGCCGAACTGGAAAGAACCACCTCGTCCAGCATACCGATCTGCACCACCCCTACCACCACGGTTTGAGGTGTTACTAGCACCACGAGACCTAGATTCAGTTGAATCCTTATTCTGAAGCAATAAGAGAAGTGCAAGTGAAAAAACAATGACAAGAAGAATCGGAACCAACAATTTGCGATAAAATAGAAAAAAACCAAAATTGCTAGAAGAAGCTAAAAGAAACTCCTAAGCAATTACAAAAACATGAACATGTCAAACTCAAGGACAAAACTAAGATGTTAAAGCAACTTACAATCAAAAAATTTATCTTTTAGATTCATAACCAATAAGCATATCATGAAAACGCATTAATCGCACTCCTTTTACCATCTAAAATCTCAAGCATCACATATACACAACTAACACACAATCCCGAACCAAACAAATAAATAACTCAAAAGTTTAACAGTAAAACAATAAGACATCTAAATTTTAAAAAGAATAACATTTAAATCAAATAAGCCACAAGCAATGGAAAGTAAATAAATTGTAAATAGTAATCAAATTTAATAAAATTCAACAGTCAAAGAAACAAGTAACAGCATAAGTTCGCATATATTACATGAGTGTGCACCTCTTTTCTCTTGTCTCTTTTGCTTTTCACCTCGTGAAAAGGATCTACACAGTTAACAAACTTTGTATCAGAAATAAAATCGAGCCGAAAACAAATATACAAACACCACGGAAAGTAACTGATAACATATCGAACAAAGGGAACAATATCTCAATCAATGTCACCACGTCCTATCCGTGCCCAGACACAGTCACATATGAATATGCTTGTATTTAAATACTGTTGACAACATCGACAATCACTAGTCCCACTTTAAAAAAATCTACTTTTAACTACGTCGCTCCAAACCTCCTCAGTACATCACTCAAAAACTATGCAAAGAAAAAGCCCTAATTTTGTAAAAGCTAGGGTTGCTAAGAAAACTTTGATATTTCATGATTTAACAATTTTTATTAAAAAAAAAAAGAGAGAGGGAGAGACCTTGAGCGAGGAGGCGATTAACGGCTTCGTTGGGGTCCATGTTACACTCTTTAAGCATAGCGTAGATCTCCGCTTCCGGGCAGTTAACAATCTCCTTCAAACTCTGGACAATCTTCCTGGACCCAGCCGGGATTGATGAAATACCATTATTCCCCTTCCCGACGCCGACCCCTCCGCCGCCACCTCCCTTGCCACTCATTTTTTCTCTCCCACTCAGATCTGACAACGATTCGCAACGGTGTCGTTTGTCCGCTCGCTTTATTCGCTTCGGCTGCGACGAGAAGAAGAAGCAGATATATGTATGCTCTCTCTTCTCTCTTTATGTCTCCGTCTGTCTTGCACCGAAAACCCTCTCTTTCTCTCTCTTCTTCTCTCGCTTTAAACTCAACTTTTTCTCTCTCTATGGGTTCAATTTTTTATTTTTTTAATTGGTTTTTTTAATAAATTACACCTTGATGCCTGAGATATCTCTAATTACAATAGAAATTAACTTTTATTGAAATTGATATCTGGCCACCACGTCATATACATTGAGTCGTTGATTCTAAAAAAAAAAAAAAACCTTTGACCATTAAAAAATAAAATGACCAATTTACCCCTAATTAAAATATAAAAAAAAATACATTCTAAATCTCCACGATCTAAGTGGATGGTCAAAATATATTCATTAAATAAAATAAAATATTTTAAAAAACCAAAAACTAAATAGGAGATGGACGATGTAGATTTATTTTATAAAATTAAAAAATTTGACGAGATCCAGATTGGATATCTACAGGCTACAGCCCATCTACGAAGAGGATACGATGGGGTCGGTCCATGAATTTTCCCTCGGGTCGACAGAGATTAGCCCTCGAGTGTAAAGGTAGAAGGGCGCTTGACTTTAAGACCCACCAAGCTTACGACCGACTTGAGTGGTCTTTTGTAGAGAAAATGATGGAGGCTCTTGGATTTTCACCCGTTTGGATTACTAAGATTATGTCTTATATCACTTATGTGTCTTATTGCTTCCTCGTTAATGGCCAGTTTTGCGGATTGGTCAAACCAAATAGAGGGTTAAGGGAAAGAGATCATTTACCACCTTGCCTTTTTCTTGTGTGTGCAGAGTGATGTTATTGTTATTTAAGAAAGCTTAAGATGATAAAGCTGTTAAGGGGGCTGTATTGTGGTGAAAACAATCCAACTATATCACTTCTTTTCTTTACCGATGATAGCTTATTTTTTATTAAGGTAGCAAAGAAAGGTTGCGAAACTCTCAAAAGGCTTCTGGATTACTACTCGAAGGTTTCTGGGCAACTTGTCAATTATAACAAGTCAACAGTGTGCTACAGTAGAGGAGTTTCAGTGGTTGATAGGGATACAATGACTCACCGCCTTGGAGTTCGGTTAGTTGATTGCCATGAGAAATACATTGACCTTCCTAGCTTTGCAAGAAGAAGTAAACAAAACCTTTTTAATGCAATTAAAGATAAAGTTTGGGGAAGCTTCAAGGTTGGAAAAACTGTTTGTTCTTCGCGGGGGTAAAGAGGTCTTAATCAAAACTGTTATCCAATCGATTCCAGCCTACTCAATAAATCTTTTTATGTTATTGGTTAGGCTTATTCAGGAGCTACACCAACTGTTTGTATGGTTTTGGTTGAGCTCTAATGAGAAGAAACGTAAAATCCATAGGTGTTCTTAGGACAAGCTTTGTGAAAAAAGTCATCGATCAATCTTGATTCATTTATTTTTTACAATTTTATTTTATTTTAAAAAATTAAGATAAAAATGACCATATTATCTTTTGACTATTGGTTGACCATCAACTCTAACGGTTAACTAGTTAGTCAAATGTGTTAATGTGTAATTAAAGTTAAATTCATGATTTCATTATAATATGGGTAAACGTTAGGATACTCTATTACAATTCGCTCTTTTATTAGGAAAGAAAATTATTGAGATGGGGTATAGATAGTGTGTGGGGATGGAGCCTCAGTTTCCATTTATAGAGATATATGGATTCCCAGAGCAAGTATTTTTAAAGTTTTAATTTGTGCAGACTGGACCGTCATTCATAAGTGAACTACCTTAAATTTACTATTGGTGGCTAGAATAAGGAGCTGGTTCAAGACAATTTCACTCAAGATGATGCTGATTTGATCTTAAGCATACCTTGCAGTCGTAGTAGGAATTCACATCTCCTTGTAATGTAAAAAAATCAAAATTAAATTCACTCATTATTTAAGTGGTATGCACCTTCCTTATTATATTTGTGGTGAAGATTTTAAATCTCATCATGTTCAATTATCAATACGTATAAGTTTGGTCTTGGCATTAACGCCATTTTATAAATTTAAAATATTTTTTCATAAACTATGCCTACTTCCTATAATCTAGGTTTTTTCTTTTAAAGAAACTAAATGATGGCTACATGGAAAAGTGATGGCATAACAAAATTACTATAGGGAAAGCATTGAACCCATCTACTTAACTTCTTATACTTACATTTTTAAACAAAAAGGCTACAAAAATGGATGCATAAAAAAGTTAAGAGGGTGCCGATATTATCATACATAAATATGATTTATATATTTATTTTATAAATACATCCATATTTAAAATTTAACAATTAAATTATTACTATAAGTATTCATTATAATGCAATAGTGTCCTTATTAAAATTAATTTACTTATTTTTACACAAATTATTTGTAAACCCTTTTAAATTATTATTGCACCCAATTTAATTCTTACATCATCATATTATTTGAAAAATATATAAACATTAATTTCTTTTTATGAATTCTCAAAAAGATTATTTTTAAAAGAAATTAATATATACATCAACTATTAAAAATATATTAAGGCTGACATTCAAGAATTGACTTATCAACTTTACAACTTTATCGTTGTTTCAAATTTATACTGATTAATTTGTCAATATTGACATTCCAATAAAAGTAAATAATATACTTAATTTTTTTACCAAAAAAAAAACTTATGAATAAATATCAATCTACGTCTCACCCTCTTTTTCTTTTTTTAAATTATGTCTCATTTTTGTTTAGCAATAGAATTCATAACCAGACCAAAAAAATAATCATGTATTTCATGAAAAAATTTAAGGGAGGAGACACGACTCGAACTCACAACTTTAAGATGTAAATATAAAGGCAAAACAACTGAATTAATCTCATCTTGATAAATTATATTCAAAAGTTAATAGCTATATTTATTTGATATTTTTAGTTTCCCAATAAACTTTACTAATTTATACGTAATCTTCCTATAGATGTATTTTGATGATTTTAAACTTTATCAAGAAAAGTTAAATATCGTCGAGACTTGAGTTTGATATGTATCCACAATTTTTTTTTCAAAAGGATGTTTTCACGTTAATTTGATCCCGTAACATTAATATTTTACAATTTCATTACACAGCAATACTATTAAAAATAATAAATAATATTAAAATCTTTTTATACTTCAAATAATTAGTGCACTTTCTATTACGTATATACAAGTTTAATTAACTTATAGTGATTGATCTCGTTAGTTTCAGCAGATCCTAACCTGACCAATATCAAACTTTAAAAAGAAAATGTAAAATGATATCGATACATAGACAATATCTAATATTTGAGAATCTTCTTAGCATGCGTCCTTACATTAATTATTCATAATCTAATATTCATAATAAAAATATACTATTTAAGGATTTTGTTTCTCTTTATTGTGGTTTTAGATGTATTCTCTCGTTATGAGATTAAATATTTGAACTGCACGTATTGAGTGGTTGATCTTGGTAGGTCATTTCGACAGATTTAGTGATTGATCTTGATATGTTATTTCGGTATAATTATAAATAATTGATCGTTCCGATAAATTTATGATTAATTATATAATTGTACATATATATTTTTTTAAAATAATTAAATTTTATTTAATTCAATATCTCCTAATGAATCACAACTATATTTCAATTCGAAGAAATTACAACTAGCTATCCCCCACGGATTCCCATTATAAATATTGAGAATACAACAAAAGCATGAACATTACAAAACATCATTGGAAATGGCAAGGTGGTGTTGTTCTCGTTCAACGGTAGAATCTAAATAGGATTTTTATCCAACGAGTGATTTTCATTAATTAGGTGGAGAGCTTATCCAAAATTAAAGGGAAAATTTTATTTTGATCCTTAAATAATTAGCTTTTCATTATTGTTTAATAGTATCTGTAGTTTTAGTTTCCATATCCCTAAAATATTATAAATTTATCAATTTAGTCCTTTTATTAATTACACTTAACTGTATTAGGGGTATTTTAATCTTAAGACATGCTAATATATAATATTTTGATACATATTCCTTTATCATTGGATATATATATTGAATAAATTAAATTTTTAATAAATGAATAATAAATAATATAAAAAATTAACAAAATAATATTAAAAAAATAAAAATAAATAAAGTCACCTTGCCAAAGTGGCCTCCATTAATTTTTTTTTAAAAAAAAGATTTCTATTTTTTTGAATAATTTTTAATTTCATTGTTATATAAGATAATATATATAAAATAAATTTGAAAATAAATCACTTTTATTTTCACTTATTCTTTCTAAAAAAAAACTTATTTGTGTTGTTCAATTTTTTAAATTTGTTAAAATTTCTATATTTTAATGTTTAATTAGGTAAGTAGTTATTTTTAATTTTTTTTAATCTTTTTAATTATTGTTAGGGAGTTTTTTTGTGTAATTATTTTAAATAGTTCATTAAAAAGATAAAATTATATAATAAGTAAATTTATAATTTTTATCAAGTAGGGGGTAAATAAGTCTTTTACTATTAATATTTCATTATTACGGGTAAAATAGTTATATATCATTTATTATTTAGTTTAACTGTTAAAACTTTAGTCGAAGAGACTAAATTAACGAATTTCTAATAATTTAAGGGTTATGGAAACTAAAAATATAAAAATTGTACCAAAAATAATGAAAAAAAGGATCATAATAAAATTTTCCCAAAATTAAATGACCAAAAAATCACTCGCTGAAGTGGCGACAGTGCGCTCTAAAAAGCGACTGAGGGGTTCCCAATCCAGTCCACAGGAATTGAAATGATTGTGTTTATCCTATGTACTGTGCTATTAATATAATAATATTGATATTATTGGTCAAGCCGGAACGTGTCCAAATCTAGAGAAAAAGAGCAACAAGTAGGCAGGTGATCTACCTATAGATACCATGAGCTTACTAAATAAAGAATAATTAGGTATCTATCTTCGGCTGGGATGGCCCACTGGACTTTTGGGTCAAGTCCAACCAAATTATATCGGCCTTTTTAAAAAAAATTAAAAATTTGATACGTCATATGTCAGAAAATTGTGGAAATATATCCATATTAAGTTCCACTAGTGAAAAAAATAAAATAAATTATAGTACTAACATTTACTTTTATATTAAAATTGTCTACTAATATTTATAATACTAAAATTTGAGGCAGTTTGAAGGAACTTGTGAAGCTCCAACCACTAAAATCCATTTTATCTGACACGTTATAGGTTAGAATATTGCTGAAATCTACCAAGATTAAATTCTATTAGCACGACCAGAATATATTCTTCCATATCAAAAGTTGTTTACCTTAACAATATTTATAATACCAAAATTTAAACCTTGGTGGTTGAGAGTAAGCTTATCAAGCTGGAACAACCAAAGCAACTTACCTTTGAACCTTTTATTTTTTATTATTTTTTTGATTGACTTGTTTTAAAGTGAATATTTTATACCGTGGCCATATCTTGTATAGTAAGTGGGTATTGGGTTGGCAAAAATTTAGAGAAATCTTGTGGCAGTTCGGGGCTCTCCATATTGGAAGGTTGGTGGAAATACTTGTGGCGCCTTCACATCCATCTAAAAAGTGAAGCTGTTCATTTAGCAATGCTGTCTTAACTAGCTGCTTTTTTTAAAAAGGTCTAGATATTGAGGTAATGTGTACTTTGTGTGGCTTGGTTCCTGAAATAGCTATGCATGCTTTTTGGGGCTGTCAAAAGCTAAAACCGGTTCGTCGTGCTTGTGGTCTGGTTTCTCACATATCTGGCATTGATAAGTCTCATTTCTTTGATTTTATTGTGTTGTACAAGATCCAGTTGAAGGTTGATGAGTTCGAATTGCTTTCCTATGTTTTGGGGAGATATGGTTTAGTAGGAATATGGTGGTGCATGGCTTGTCAGCTCTTCATTGTGATGAAATAGTGGTCTGATCTGCTGATTGATTGCTTGATTTTAAAGTTTGATGACCAGTCTTGTTCCTCTTCTAGCTCCACAATGATCCAAATTAAATGGAACCCCTGAGCTGTTGATATGGTGAAATTGAATACTGTTGCAGCTTTAGATTTTGTCAATAATTTGGTAGGTTTTAGTTTGATTATTCGCAACCATGCGGGTCAAACGGTTGGCTCTTCTTGGCAGTGTGTTTCAGCTGATTACTCTCCAGCTATAGCAAAGGCCATTGCCATCTTTCAAGGTCTTCAGTTTGCGAAGGAGATTGGCGTGGCTTTAGATATTATTGAATCCGATGCTTCTTCAGTGGTTGGTCTTGTTAATGGTAGAGATTTTTTTTTTAGTTGATGAGTTTTCTCTCCGCGTCGAGTCGTTAATTCCAGCTGATTGCTAGTATAGTTCGGTTATTTTTTCTGTTTAGTTTTAATATATTTCCTTTATTAATAAAATAAAATAATAATAATTAAAATAAATTATTTATCTAAATGATGTCCAATAATTAGAAGGTAACCATGATACAGTAGCTATCGTTTCAAAAAAAAAAAAAAAATACAGTAGCTATAATTAATTTGCCACGTTAAAAAAGTAAATATATAAAGTTTTTTTTATTTGTTTTTAAAAAACAACTCTTTAACATCCAACCCAGCAAGTTGAAGCAAAACAGTTAGAGAAGATGAGGATCACACTCCTCCACAACACCCCATCTTCACTCCCACTCTCCTTCATCTCCAACTCAAAAACCAACGTCGTCCGTGCCACCACCACCACCACCAACAACAATTGGGCCAAGAAAACACTACTCAATGTTCTAACCGGAGCTCTCTCATTCAATCTCCTCCTCTCTTCACCGTCTTCGCTTGCACTGGAATCTCCCTCCGTACAGCCATTGACGCCTGCCGCCGCCGCTTCTTCTCTCTACCAGGATTGTCGAGAGGGAGACGACTTAGAACCAGAGGCCGAGAAGCAACCTGAAACTGTCACCAACGAGGGAATTGTAGAGGAAGCTTGGCAGATTGTTAATGACAGCTTTCTCGATACCGGCCGCCATCGCTGGACTCCCGAAAACTGGCTGGTAATTTCATCGCTCTATCTGTAAAAATCGCTAAATTATATGTTTGCGTGTGTCATCCTATTTTTAGTCACGAAGAAATGCGATTCTTTTTAGTGTTGAATTATTGCTTTGATTACTATGTTATGTTATTCTAGTTTTTGGTTATTGGTTCTTGATGATGGATTACTGTATATGTAAATTCATTTGTCGGCAAGTGTATAAGAATTTTTTTGCCTTTTCGATTTAGCGAAAACGGGAAGATATTTTGAGTACTTCGATTCAGACAAGATCGAAGGCGCATGACATGATTAGAAGAATGTTGGCCAGTTTGGGCGATCCTTACACTCGTTTCCTTTCACCTGCTGAGGTAATTGGTGATTTGGTTCTTTATTATTTGTTTTTGGTATTTTATAGTCAAAGGTATATAAGCACCATTTCAAATGTTAAAGCAAATGTTTAATTTACTTGGTTTCAAAATGATCGTTCCAATGAAGAATTTGACACTAGTTCACATTTAAATTTACTTTTTTACTTTACCAGAGACCAAAAAGAATTTAGAGGGAATGATAAATTCATTATGGCTCACTTGAGGGGCGATTAGTTGAAAAAGAGTAATAAGACTCAACGTTAGTTTATTATTCTAACAATTCTGCAAAAAGTTGAAAAGCTATGACATACTGGAAACAATTTTATTCTGAGTTTAAGCATATTGAATTGAATTTTTGTCAGAGTACTACGATTTTCTCGATTATTGACTTTCTATTAATTAATTATTTTCTTATGTATTGCACTTGTGAGAATTTTCATTGGTTGAAGAATTTAGCAGGTTAAGTATCATATTCACTATCACAAAGAGACTTCTGAGTTCTTTCCAGAATTTAAAAGTTAGCTCAAGTAATGTTGTGAAGTTTGCAATGCAGATTTGTACTCTGGAAATTTGAAATTTTGTTTTACTGTAAGTTGCAGATTTAAACAAAAATTGGGATGGAAGCAGTTAATTGTTAATTAGACTTGATACAGGGAGCAATGCAGCCATCATAAAAAATTAGCATTCTCGAACATAAGCCTTGACAAATTGAGTACAATTTTAGTGTTTTTTTTCCCTTAAATTCCTTTTTTACTCAATTGTTAAAGACCATTATGCATCTTCTTTTTCTTTTCTTAAATTTAGAATATGATAGTCCTCATTTTATGATCCGCGGAGGAGTCCTTTATTTGACTGATTGTATTTTACTCATTTTACCTTCTTCGTTCTATGAGTTCGTCCCATATTGTCTTAAATTTTTTATTATTTTATTTGTATGCACGTCTTTACATGAAGTGTTATCACCTTACTGTACACTATTGACAGACCTTTCAGTTTCTTATTACATTGCATATATCACTTTTGTTGCTGTTGAAAGTTCTCCAAGATGGCGAGGTATGACATGACTGGTATTGGAATAAATCTTAGGGAAGTTCCAGACAATAATGGAGGTGTAAAACTGAAGGTACTAGGACTCATACTAGATGGCCCTGCACATACTGCTGGTGTGAGACAGGTAATATAGCCAAAGCTAAAGTTGCAATAAGCAATCATTTGCTTTGTTGTTTTATCTCTCTTTGTGCCTCAACCCTTTGTTTGTCATTGGTATTATATATTTCAATTGGATATGGTTATTGTTATGTCCTAACTACTGCTCTAATATGATCTTTACATTTATATAGTGTTCATCTATCCAGTATTTGTTTGTATAAGAAAAATGATCACTGATTCACTGACAAATTAATTATCTTGGGTGGTTTTCAACTACATTTTGAGCTTGCTCACCCAAGATGCTAATCACATGATAATGTTTCTAGGTGCAAATATCTGTAGCATGGGTTTGATTTTGATAATAAATTGTGGGAAAACTTATCCATATGAAACATTAATGTAGCAGAACAGAAACAAAAATTCAATTGAATTGTAACAAGGGTCGAAGATTGAATTTATAAGCCTTCTCAAACTACTCCTTTTAATAGAAATTTCACTGCAGACGTGTCTGTGTATTCGGTTATGCAAGTGAAAAGGATTATATACATGCATATATGATAACCTTGTTTATCTCTATAATCCTCCATGACTTTTCATTTAACTAATGTCAGCTTCTACAACAAAATCATGCAATCCAAATACCTTAGTGTATTGCCATAAGCATTTAGAAATATAAGCCATTTAGTTCTGACGTAGTTCTTTTTCTGATGGGTGAGCCGTGATCCCCCTCTCCTTTTCCATAATGTAAATTCTGTCACAGATGCAGTTTGAACTGGAAGATTTCATTATTTATCTGCATATGCTTTTTACTTAATTCCACCTAGACAATAGTCCTTCTGGAGATTCTATTTGTGTGTGTGCCTATGTTTCATGCGATTGTTTTTTTTGTTGCTAATATAATTGAGTTTTAATGTGATATATATCATTACCATCATTCATCATTCTCTTGATAGGGTGATGAAGTCTTAGCTGTCAATGGAGTAGATGTGAGAGGGAAATCTGCTTTTGAAGTGTCATCTCTGTTACTAGGTCCCAATGAAACATTTGTGACAATTGAGGTTGTGATTTTAAATTGGCTTCGAAATCAGAGTATCTCTATGTGCAGTTTTGTTGTATCTCTTTTTTAATGATGGTTGAGAAGTCCATACTGTGAATCCAGGTCAAGCATGGCAATTGTGGACCTATTCAATCACTAGAAGTCCAGAGACAACTTGTTGCTCGAACCCCAGTATCTTACCGGCTGGAACAAATAGACAATGGCACCAATTCTGTTGGGTATATACGCCTAAAGGAGTTCAATGCATTGGCTAGAAAAGATTTGGTCACTGGTAAATGTCCATATATTGTCCGTAATAATAAATTATCTTTAACGTACTTTGTAAAAAGCTTTTGAAGTTGTGAGAATTGACAACATAGTGACTAATTTCATTTCTCAATTTAATGAACTGTGATTAAATTTGTTGAAATGAAATTGACAAAGCACCCCAAAACTGCATTATAATTTGAATGCCGCAACCCTCTCCCTCTCCACCTGTCCTGTATTTAGTCTCAATAACTGTTTCACAAGCTGGGTTTCTTTGAGATTCTGGTAAAATTATTTATGGTCATGGTAGGTTTCTCTCATGCAGTTTTAATAAGGAAAATATGACTCATGCAGCAATGAAGCGACTTCAAGAGATGGGTGCTTCATATTTCATTCTGGATCTTAGAGATAATCTTGGCGGACTAGTTGAGGTATGTTTGCTAAATTGACCTTTGTGTTGAGATGTCATCGAATATGGAGGCTTGATGATAGTCAGTCTCTCCCTTTCTCTCCCTTTCTCTCCTTTTTTTTTTTGGTGGACTAAGCAGTTTGATGAATGATGATAAGTCACTCCCATTAATATGTGATTTTTGTCAGATCTTTACTGTTTGTTTGTTAGTGATATATTTGTACCTTGTCAAAAGACCATACAGTTTCGTTTTTCTATGGCTACCTTCAAACTATGGTAACTGTAATTTTCAGTAAACATCCCAACTATAAACCACATACATTATCCCTCAGAAACTTAAAGTTCAAATTTGGGACAATTTTACATTTGTGACTGAGGTGCCTTCAACTGGTATAATCAAATAGGAAGTAGGTTAGGCTTAGTCTGAGTATCCCTCTGACACCAAGAGAACACCCAGTCATTCTGAATAATTTTGTCTTGTAGCCATTTTACTCTTTATTTTTTATAATGGGGACATAAGTTATTAGCAAGGAAAAGCATGTCACAGGAAAAGAGGTGAAGAAAGAAATGAAACCTTTTACACTTCTAGTAGGCTATACTTTGTTCCACAAATTCAACTAATGAACTGAATCCCCTTCTAGCTTACATTACTCGTCGCCTGTGGGAAAATCCTATTGACGGATTAATTACGTAGTAGAAAAAGTGATTTGCTGTAATTTAGAGGAGCACAATTCCAGTGGCCACCCTGCAGCATTTAACTAAACTAATTACCTTTGTGTTGTCACAAAAATTAATTTTGATATCGGCTAATAGGAAAGAAACTCTTTTCGCTTCAAATGAGAAGTTGGTATCCCTTTAATTCCCTTATATAATTAGCTTACAGCAATTTGATTGGCTCGTAATCATATTTCTATAATGTAATGCATGTACTTTACTATGATTGTGTTTTGCAGCTTTGTGAATTTGATCTTTATCTTATAATTGTTCCAGGCTGGAATTGAAATCGCCAAACTCTTTCTAAATGAAGGGGAGACGGTGAGTTATTTTTAAACTTTGAACTTTCTAGATGCATAATTTTCTGTTGTTCCTATCAGTGATCACCGTCGCCAAGAATGGCATAGTCGCAAAGCTTCGTCGTGCCATACAAACATATGATGTGCAAATTCATAGAAGTTAACAATTTTGTATGCTTTTCCATGATCCTTGGATCTTTCCATCAATCCACCCTTATAGATGGTGGAGCCCATTGAATGTTAGTTATTGATGTGGAGTTCTTTTCTTGGCCACCCATGGTTTCTTCTTTTCCTAAATTCATAAGTCATATAGTGTCCATATTATTACTGTGAAACAATCTAAGCAACTGATTCTATCAAATTAAGATGACATAATTTGCTCTTTTCGTTTTTTTGCTATACACAAGATTAATTTGCTTGTAGAGCTATCATTTTCCTTTTAGAATGACTTTGCATTATGTGATGCACAATCTTGAGTTCCACAACTTCTTTTTTTTAACCAAACCAGCTTGTATTCATATAATTATATGAAGAGTGAGAATTTTGAGTTCTGCAACTGATATGTTGTCTGATGTTTTCTGCCGATGATGTATATGAACAGATTACTTATACTGTTGGAAGGGATCCCCAGTACCAAAACACTATTGTTACAGATAGTGCACCATTGATCACAGCTCCTGTAATTGTATGTACTTCTACATTTGAGATAAATGATGTTCTTTTTATTTCATCACTGTATTAAAACTTTAAAAGCAGGTTTCTTATTGTTGCAATCTGACAAGTCTCCTATTTAAAGCGTACTATTGTCAACCTGAGTCCTCTTGTTGCCTATGAAAATATGATAACAAAAAGACCTCTCATGCCAATTACCAAACCAACTGGAGTTCAGCATCATTCTTTTTGTTTGATAAAATACCAAGGTCAAGCTCAAATCTGAGTTTTCAAGAAAGTTGATTTCTAAGTAACTAATAGGACATTTATGAAAGTGATGAGTTAAGGTCTTCTTCATAAACACAATGAGTGAAAGAACAGTTGAAACGATCCTGACCCCAACTTAGACATAACTACATTCTGAGTGTTGCAAGCCTGGCTGACATAAAGTCAGATTTTAACAGACTCCTAGATAGGGAAGTGAGCTTTCTTACTTTGTTGGATTTGTTTGTGGGCTCAAGAATTGATTCTTGCAAACTCAGTTTCTTGCTGAATGTATTTTTGTTGAATGGATATAATAAGTATGCAACATATAATAAGAAGTTAAACAGCATGAATGTAAACTGTGTTCTGCACATTAATTTAAGGTTTTTTGACTTCCAATGTAGGTTTTGGTGAATGACAAAACAGCCAGTGCGAGCGAAATTGTAAGTAGCTTAGTTGACCATATATTATTGGTCTATTTTATACCTTTTTACAATTTTAGCATCATGAATGGCATTTCTCATTTCAGGTTGCCACTGCACTTCATGATAACTGTAGAGCTGTTCTTGTGGGGGAAAGGACTTTTGGCAAGGTTTAAAATCAATTTTTCCTTGCATTTGCTATCAACGTGATTGCTTATATATAATCTTATTATGTTGTAGATCCAAGTCTGTCTAGAATCTCTTGACTTATTGGAAAAACATGTCTTATTGGAACAAAAAGGCATAGAATCAGTTTTTCCATCTTGAATCATCCTGACTTACTTTCCATGTAACAGTATTAAGTTTAGGGTCCACTTTTTTGGTGTAGCAATTTATTGGTCTGATCGTCTTAAACTGATTACTCTGCTTCATAGATGTCAAATCGATCCAAAATCTAAGTAACATTGCATCGAGAATAATGCTTATTTTGAACTATTATTATGTGATTCTTTTGGTAGCTTGGTATAGATGAGGCTTAAAGATCAGCGATAATAAGGGGCGCTCTTTTTAAACCTTAAGTTCTTAATCTTATGCCATATTATATTGCTTTTACAGGGTCTGATTCAGTCCGTGTTTGAACTTCATGATGGATCTGGTGTGGTTGTCACTATAGGAAAATATGTCACACCAAATTTTATGGACATAAATGGCAACGGAATCGAGCCTGATTATCGAAATTTCCCAGGTAAAGGTCATCATAATGTTTTTTCTTGAAGTAAGATGGAAGATATTTGATCTGAAGAATCCTCTATATGCAGCTTGGAATGATGTCACCAAGCATCTTTCACAGTGCAATATGCGTAGGCAAGGGTAAAACAAAGGCAGGCATGGTGACCAACTGCCATGAAAGAGAAGGCATAATTTGATCACTTGTCAATGGTGCCGGTGCTTCCATATTCTCACACCCGGTACGGGATGGACAAAATTTGATGAATTTAAGAGTTGTAATAGTTCTGGTTTATCTGATTCAACACCAACTGCTTCAGCTCCGCAGAGTCGTCTCTGATGTAAACCAACTTTGAAAGAATTGAAGCCAAGATTTATTCGGACCATGGACCGACTTTGGTACCGATTCACTACCATGAGAAATTTCGTTGTAAATTATGTTGATATAGTTTGTGTGAATTTCTTCAATTTTTACCTGAAGAAAATGAAATTCATAATAGGCATACTACAACAATCCTTGGTTCATGTCCAGTTGGATTGAATTGATATAATTAAAATTTATGGAAAAAATAATATCCCAAATTTTGTGTTTAATTTATTTCAAACTATTATTATATTATCATATTCTGAAATAAGTATCACAAAAACGTATTCTCAAATATGAGACACAAAAAGCAACAACAGAGCTCAGAATGCAGTCGTCAACATCAAAGTGTTTTCCATGATTGTGATGGATCCTACCATCATCACAAATCACATATATCTTCACAGCTCCATTAGGATTGCACCAGCCGGGAATCGAACCCGGGTCTGTACCGTGGCAGGGTACTATTCTACCACTAGACCACTGGTGCTGCTTGTTGAGAGATTTGCTACATATTTTATTTGTTTTCTCCCTCTCTCTTTTTCCTTCAGAAGAAAACCCATTTCTAGTCAATCATAAACTGACCATAAATTCTTTAAATCCAGGACGAACACTTGCAAAACTTGCACCATTGAGTACAAGTTGCACTGCATGCCTTTCAACTATGTTATGAATATTATTGTAAGGTTCTTTTGACTCCCAATACAAGTTTTGATGAATGAAAAAACAATTGGTGCGAGTTAAAATGATAGTAGTTTAGTTGACCCAATAATATTTGTGAGAATAAGTATCTTAAGGAATGATCGAATAATATGTTCGTATGAGACAACTATTATGTTCATTTAATGAGAGATTAGTGAGTTACAAGCATCTTACACAAGAAAGATGAAAACCTGAAGGTGCATTAAATGTTGTGTGTTTAAGTCACCTAATCTCAACAACCATACAATCACTCATGTGACCGTCCAGTACCCTAAACCTAAATTAAGCTAAGATTACATGGTAAAAAGGAGATTTGATATGTAAATCTTACATGGACGGAAAATACAAGTGTTGACCATCCGAACACTCCTCCACCTAGGCATACGCAAACCATGCCATATGAAAATATGTGTTCAAGAAACAAGATGAGGTTGGCCCAGTGATATGCCCCTCACTGCCTCACACTTACACCTTGAGGTTGTGAGTTCGAGTCGTGTACCCCTCCCCAAATTCTGAATTATTATAATATTTCAATATAATATATATATATATATATATATATGTGGTGTGTGTGTGTGTGTGTTCAAGACTCAATCATAAGTGGAAGAAAAAACACTCAAGTGTTGTCCAACCGAACAATCCACCTACTCTATAAATAAGAGGAATCCTCCAAGTCTATCTTTTACAATTTTAGCATCTCATAACTTTCATTTCTCATTTCAAGTTGCCTCTTCACTTCATCATAATCGTAGGCTGTTCTTGTGGACAAGATTCTAATCTTAGCTCGCCTTTGTTGTCATTGTAAGGGATAAATACGAGTATCTTTTTTTAACTCGTATGATTTTATGTCCTGTTACATTTAGAGAGTTTGATTCATTCTCCGTCTCCATAGAAAAGAATGAGACCTAATTAACAATGGAACTGAGCCTAATTATCGAAATCTTCTAAGTAAAGATCATTAATTTTTTTGTCACTAGATTAAAAGGGACCATATTTGACCCAAAGAAACCAATGTAGGTAGACGAAAAGGATAAAGTAGTCTTTTCACATTAATTGTCACGCTTTTTGTTTAAAATTATGCCTATGAAATAGGCATAATTTGATCACTAGTCCATGGTTCTTTCTGGTGCTCTCTTGTACTGCATCAACATATTGCCTTTGGAGCATCGACCCTCACATTTACGAACCGCCAATTCAGTACCATGAAAAATTTAACTCAGATTGCTTATGAATAAAACCTAGATTGTTTCTCAAAATTTATCTTTTCACCTTTGTAAGGATTTATGACAATTTCCACATTTATTTATCTCAATGGTCGTATACAAAATTTTGGTCAACGGATTGTTTAAAACTAAATGTTAAAAGTGTAATTTCGTCTTTTAATTCATTGTTTATGTATATTTTAAAAATATAAAAAATATAATTCTGGATCTCCCTATCGTTAAATATATATAAAAAAATTAAAATATTAAGATAACTTTTAAAAAAAATGAATAGATGAATTTCACCATCAATCTTATAAAATTAAATTTTTAAAAAAAAAAATTAATTCCACCATTCATTTATAAAGATAACCATAGATGGACATCAAGGTGGAGATATCTGGGATCTCTACCTTCTTTTTTTTATTACTTTTTTTTTCTATTTTTTTTTAATTTTTATATTTGATCCTAAGGGTATTTTGACTTTTTAAATAATTTTGAAAATTAATGGTTAAGTTTAACTTTAGTTAATTAATGGTAAGAGGGTCACGAGTCCATTGACCAAAAATTTATATAGAAGTGTAAATGGCAAATTAGACTGAATAAGTTTGTTTTTGTTTGTTGAAATAAGCACTTAAATAATTGAAAATAATTAAAAAAAAGTTTAAAATTTTAAATTTTCACTTAACACCAATCCACTTAATTATATTGAGAACATTTTATTTCAAAACTATCCTCTTTACACCATTGATACATTTTCAATTTTATCTTAATAATATAACGTATTTCACATGCCTGCTTGTTATAGTATAATAATTTTTAAAAATCATCTTTAATATCAAAAGAGCTAACAAGATTGTCAATAGCTTAGCTTAGTGCACATCTACTTGTAGTAAAGTGATCAGTGCATCTTACTCCTACCTCAGTGGTGAGGAGTTCAATTCCCACCATGCACATGCCAGCATGTGTGTGTAGTTTTATCCCCTTACTGTGAGAGTAAATATCTTCTGTTATGGGATAGGTCCAAAATCAACTTTAGCTCTTGATATTAATGTTGTTTGGTTTGAAGATTATCTTTGCATATGATTGTAGAAAAGTTGATTTTGGATGACTAACATGTCATTTGTAAATTTTTTTTTGAAGGGGGTACAATTACAATATCAACAACTGTGATTGTAGAAAAGTTGATTTTGGATGACTAACATGTCATTTGTAAATTTTTTTTGAAGGGGGTACAATTACAATATCAACAACTGCCGGGACCTGCCAAGATTAACCACTAAACGTGCGGTTTGGATATCTACTCCCATAACTGGAGAATACTACCCACACATGCACATGGTGAGAATCGAACCTCTCACCATTAAGGTGGGAGGAAGGTGCACTAACCACTTTACTACAAGTGGATGTGCATGTTATTTGTAAATTGTAATTTTGTTTTCGTTTAAATGGATTCCCTAGTGTCAAAAAATTAAAATCAAATGATATGAAGTTAATATTTTCTAAAAATTTATTAAATAAAATTATTTCATGGGTGATAATATTGGTACCCAAAAATTAAATTTATTGCCTTTTTTTTAAAAAAAAAATGGTATAAATTCTTTCAGAAAACAAATAAAAATGACTATATTTCAGTTTTAAATAAAAAAATTTCAGATTAAAAAATATTTTTTAAGTATGTGTTTTCATGATTTTTCATTTCTTAAATTAGAAAATTGAAAATTCTGTGAGTATTAATTTTCAAACAAATGTAGACATCCTTTTAGGTTGTTCAAGCAACTAGCAAAAATGAATTGAGCCCATCGTAATATATGCTTATAATATCATGAGAGAAACTTGGGTGTTGTAGGGTCATGTCTCGTATTGTAAGTATAACCGACGTATTATTCTGACCTAATTAAAATTTTCTCAAATAACAAATTAAAAACCAAATTAATTTTTTTAAAAGAGTAAATTAAGAGTTTTTTTATTTAATAAAAAAAAAGTAACTAAAATTAAGTGTTGTGATTTGTTTTCCTTTCTTAACCGAGTGGTATTGCCCACAACCATATTGATTGTGTCCATACCAAATGAGAGTGAGTAGTTTCAGGAAAAGGAAGGTGTAATTCCTAGAAACTCAAAAAGGTGAACCCACACTGATCTCTTTGAATTAAAAAGATATTCTCTTCCTTTTTTTTATAATTTTAGAATTTATGTACCTATTCTTGACATTTGAATAATTGAATGTGATTTTCACTCAATTTCCTGTCTCCAAAGGTAATATATTCGGGTTTTTTTTTTTTTAAAAAAAAAATAGATTTTATTAAAGTGTAATATATATTTTTGAAGCAAAAAAAAAAAACCAATATTTTGTTATAATTTTCTAAAACTGAATAAATGAATTGACATATTTTAACTAAATAGGCATACACTTAATTTATTTTTTTGAAAGGGACATGCACATTAAAACAAATATTGATCTAGAACAATGTTGGTTCTTCTCATTTAAGTTAATATATATACTTATGCAAAAGTGTCCATGTTGATTAATTTTATTTCGGTGAAGTATAAACGCCACGGTAGTAAATGGCTCGTTTGATTATGTGATATTTGATTGGATTGATTGAAATATAAATTGAATATAACAATGGCATATGTTTAATGTACCATTGAATTTAGAAATGAGTTTGATAAAATTGAATTAAAATTAACTTCTAAATTAAATAAAAATATTTAAATCATACTAAAAAAAATTATTAATTTTTTTTAAAAATAATAATAATAATTACTTCCAATAAATATTTATAATTATTTTTTAAATAAATAAAATAAATAATATTTTTTTTTATGTTTATTTTATATCTCACAAAAATTCAAACTAAAAAAAATAAAATCAATCGTAAACCACCTACATTTGTGGGTTATGATGAAACACAACAATACACCTAACAATGGATTCATAAACAAATTCGTTGTTTGTATCTAATACGCTTCCAAATACTCAAACACACCCTGAAGTGTATAAAAAACAATAATTTTTATCCAACCAACGTCCAGTTAGTATGAATTTTGGTATAAAAATATCATATGTACAAAAAAATTTGAATTCTTTGCATACCAAAATAAAAGAATTGGCAATAGACTAAAACTACCCACTAATTTGATCAACACATACACAAGGTCTCTTCCCTTAGTGGTTGAAGGCCTCAAACTCCTCCAAACCACCAAGAATCAACACCTTATTTAGGCATGTAAATATATATATTCATACCATTCTCCATAAAAACGCAATTGTGTGGGTAGACCTCTCCTCAGTGTTAGGAGTAGACCCCTCCCGTTAAGTTGTCCGAATCGCAATCCCGGTCGGTTCCGATAGTCCTCTGACCCACAAAGTGTCATATGTGAGTAACTTTTCCCTATAACTATAAGTCTCCCCAACTCTAATGAGGATGATAATCCATCTTAAAAAATCTGTAATCTTGAAGATTAGCTA